>SMGT01013150.1:145114-159865 GCA_004794575.1 Lanistes nyassanus | reverse complement strand
GTACGTCTCGTCTCAGGAGGCGCAGACGAAGCCTTGTGCATGAAATCCCACAAAAAAAACCCCTACGAAAACGAATTACTAGAATGTCCTAATCTTACAACAAAACGATTAAAAAAAATAGAGGAAAAACTCCCATGGAGTGTTTGGCCTACCTCCTGTCTAGGCAGAGGGTTTGTCATAAAAATCGCCTACGCTTTCTCAGCGTTTCCAGTGCCGATGAAGGGGCTCTGCTCAGGTGTCTGGGCACTTGCAGAAACGTCCGTCTCTTACGGTCCCTTCCAGTCGTCGGCTTTCTCTCTCACACACCTCAGTTGTCCTCTCTACTTCAACAAAAACTGCGCGCCTCTTCCTATTCTCGCGCGTTGATCGCCTCTCAGTGTTCTAAAAATAGCGGTTAGTCACCGCTCACTCTAAGTGACTACCCTACTCATCACGAGTCATTGCTTGCATGGCACGTTTCCGTGACACAAGAGTAGTGCAGTGGCTACTCTAGTAGGACCCCTGGGGAGGGATGGCCTCTGGTTTCCCCGGCTCCATGAGGCGTCACTATGGTCTCGCACTGTTAGGAAGCAGATGTCTGACTCACCGGTGCATGCCACCATGCAGTTAAACCACCACCCCTCACAGCCCGGGTGCTTCCCACCTTCCGAAGATCCCCCTTCTGCTGGTTTTAGAGCCGATGGGTAAGGGGGGAGGAAGCGGCTGTAAGCCACTCCCTGGATGGACTGTTGGTTGTGACGGAAGAAGCGTGGGTGCTTGTTTTGCTCCATTTTCTTCTCAAACGAAAAGCCACCTGTGTTCCTGCCAGATTAGGTGGGTTCTGGTTGAACGTGCCTCCTCCTTCTGGCCACCCACCGGAAATTCCCCAACTTCCAGGTGTGGGTCACATCGGCAACCCCCTTCCCGATAGCCCGTGGCCATGAGCTTGGCTCCTCTGAAATGGTGCATTTCCGGTTGGGGGTTGAGAAAGCAAGATACGTCACTGGTGGACTGCGCTATGCGGTTCCTCCTTGTGGCGTGGGCATTGCATTGCACTTAGACAATTTCCACCCGCTGTGGGGGCTAGAGTAGCGCAGTGGCTACTCTAGCGGGAACCCCTGGAGAGGAAAGGCCACTGGTACTTTGGCTTCCCTATGGACTCGTGCGGATAGGGGTCGACTCATGCATGATCCCCCCCCCAATGGCATGCACTTGCCGGTGCGCGTTGCCATTTAGTCAAAGTCCCTGTCCATTGCTGCCCAAGTGCTTCCACTGTCCATCGATCCCACCTCTGCTGCTCTCAGAGCTCATGGGGGGGGGGGGGCATAGAAACTGGTTGTAAGCCACTGCCTGAAGGGGCTGTCGGTTGTGATAGAAGAAGCATGGTTGCACGTTTTTTCTCCACTCCCTAGTAAAGTGAAAAGCCACCT
Organism: Lanistes nyassanus; assembly: GCA_004794575.1. NCBI lineage: Eukaryota > Metazoa > Mollusca > Gastropoda > Architaenioglossa > Ampullariidae > Lanistes > Lanistes nyassanus. The sequence continues at coordinate 158,456 of SMGT01013150.1, read as the reverse complement.
TACTTCCTGCCAGCCCAGGCGGGTTCGGAGTGAACATGCCTCCACCTTGTGGCCACCCACAGACAACCCCCCTTCCGGTCCTGCTCATGCCCTGGAGCATTGGCTCCTCTTACAGGATGCACTCCAGTTGGGGTAGTGACTGGTGGACTACACCTCACGCTTTCTTCCGCTTCCATGGGTTACCGATGGTGCGGGCTTGTCTGAGGGAGGCGTGGCAGGACCACCATTTGGGCCCACACTGCCTGCACGCATCGCTATTCCACCTCTGGAAGCGTTGTCTTCCTTCCCCTAGGCAGCCCCGTGGGTACCTTCTGGTGCCCATCTCAGCGTGCATCAGCACTTCAAGGCTGGCCCATGATTCCCTTTCTGCCAGAGTCCCTTCCGGTCTTACAGGAAGATCTGGTCTTGCTTCCAACCCCCCTCCCTTCTTCCCTGAGTTTCTGGTAGTCACAGGTTGACCATTAGAGATGGCTCTATGGGATGTGATGGACATGTCCGGTGTCATGGTTGTTGCTGTGTTGACTATGCCAGCAGTCCATCTACACTGAGGGCTTGGTCTCGGACTTGGTCCACTAATTTGCATGTGGGCCGCCCACACCTTCCTCCTTGTTCGAGCTCTACCCCTACAGGTGGCGGATGTGTTACCTTCTCCCAGGGGTCAGGGTCGAAGTGCCCGTGGTCATAGTGTAACTTTCTGCCGTGCTTCTGGCCCTCTCTCATGCTCACCACTCTGCTGAGAACAACTTTCTGATCCTGACTCTCTTTCTGCCCTACGTGCACTTGCCTCTCACTGCCTTGACCATCCTTTCCTGCTTCAAATTCATTCTCAACTTTCTCTCCTTTGCTCTCAGAACATTGATGTTGTCTTCGTCTGGGTCCCCGGCCATGCTGGCATTCCGGGAAACGCATGTTCACCCTCTTATTTCTTCCTACATCCACTCTCTTTGGCTAGCCCGCTGGGACACTGTCTTCCAACAAAGTCCATTCCATTCTTCCTTCTCTCTCGGACCCTGTTTACTGTGCAGAACCTGTGCAACGAAATGTTCTGAAGCGCCTTCGTTTGGGTCATGCCCCCACCTCACTCACTCCTTCCTGCTCCATTCTGAACCTCCCCCCACCCAAAGCCTACCCCTTTAAGCAAAACATCACCAAATAAAAATTGCAGAGAAATGTTTGGTTTATTTCTGAATTAAAACACTTTAATGAGGCAATCTAATGTTTGGAAGGGAAGAATGTAATCTAAGAATGTCCAGATATTTTTACATTCAAAATATATCCCAAGATTAAAAAATAGTAGACAGAATCGATTTTAACTCAGAAATGGACAGCATGAATCAGTAACCCGAGTTCTGCTGACCAGCAGGACAGCAGCCACCTAGTAGGCCTTAACCATAACAAGGGCCATTAACTCTTGCACCACGGAGACATAAAGTGGTTTCACCATGTTGGACCTGTTCTGTCTGCTTAGGCTTCTTTTCTTCTGGGTGTGAGAGACCGCACTGCTGTCTGCTGCACTTGACTTTAGCTTGTCACGTGTGCCTGTGAAAAGATGAGAGCCATCATTGTGACTCCTTTCTGACAGCAGCTTTATTGTCACGTTTGAATGCATGCCAGTGCCTTGACAAGTCTTACCTTTAGCCAGATACATACCTGCCCCATCTTTTATAAAAGACATTTCTTTGTCTGTGAAATGTCGACTCTTCATGCCTGTCAAATTGTTCCTCAGTTAACTGACAGCTGTTGGTGAGAATAAGGGAAAGAGCTGCCGCAAGGCTAACTTTACATATTTACACATTGTAGGCTAGCTGATGACTGTTGCTTCTTTTAAGAGACCATTAAAAACTTTCCGTTCAGTTGCGTATGGTCTGCTGCATTGCATCTGGAATTGGTTAAACTTCTCTCTCTGGTGTGGTGTTTGTGTGTCTGTGGGTTGTGCGGGTGTCCACGCTGGTGAGTGTTGTGGGTGTGTGTGTGTGTGCTCGACGGCCTGTATGGTATATCCCACTAACAGCTTATCTTACAGCACTGCGATCAGGCCTTTGGGTGTGGAGATATTTAAGCACTTTATAAATGTTCACTTTCTTCATTCTGTAGGGGGGGGGGGTGCGTGACTTTGCATTACAGGAGATGGACTGCTTTGATTAGGAAGGGAGACTGACTTGCTTTGTTTTACACGATGTGGAGTGTTTCATGCTAGGAGAGGGAATGAATTGCTTTGTTTTACACGATGTGGACTGTTTCATGCTAGGAGGGGGAATGAATTGCTTTGTTTTACACGATGTGGACTATTTCATGCTGGGAGGGGGAATGAATTGCTTTGTTTTACACGATGTGGACTGTTTCATGCTATTACACGAGATGGACGGTTTCATGCTAGGAGGGGGAATGAATTGCTTTGTTTTACACGATGTGGACTGTTTCATGCTAGGAGGGGGAATGAATTGCTTTGTTTTACACGATGTGGACTGCTTCATGCTAGGAGGGGGAATGAATTGCTTTGTTTTACACGATGTGGACTGTTTCATGCTAGGAGGGGGAATGAATTGCTTTGTTTTACACGAGATTGACTGTTTCATGCTAGGAGGGGGAATGTCTTGCTTTGCGTTACAGGAGATGGACTGCTTTACACTAGGAGGGGTGACTGAATGACTTTGGATCATATTATTATAACTCTAACCCTAAGCCTGACTGCTTCACACCAGGACTGTAACTAGTATGCATTACATTATTGCAGATGCGCTGCCCACACTGGACCTGCGTCTTATTCTGCCAAATGTGTTAACAGTGCTCCAGAGGATTGGGGTGAAGATGTGAGTATTTTTGTTGGTGGAAGTGATGTTATGTCATAGCTTTTTGCCTCCTGTTTTTACCTTGAAATTTTCTTGCTTTAGGGACTCATCTAGTTAGGCCTTGGTTGCTCAGTGCTTTGGTTTAGAGGAAATCAGTGATATCCCAGTAATTTATTGGTGATTGTAATCCTATCCCAACTTGCAGTCTTCCTGCTCTCAGTCTTTAGTACAAATGGACCTGCAGCTACTGTCAGTCAAAAATTCATGTGCATCCAGTCAGGGGCCATCTGTTTAAAATCATGCCCCTTGGCAGAAAGATGTTTTTGAAATGGATTTTATATACCATATTTGATTGAGCAATCATGTGCTGCAATTAAGTATAAGTTCCCCTAATGCCTGAATTTATCAGTCAGTTCTTCAAGAAATAAACTTTGCCAGTCTCTTGTTCCTATCTCAATCAAATAATTGTACTCACATTGGCAAAAATGGCGATGGTTTATTTTCACAAACCTGGCAGCAAAATTCACAACATACTGCCATCTGCTAATGATGTGTTTTACGAAGTTACCAAAATGATAAAAACAATGGATCTGGCAAGGAGAGGGGATGGGCTTTGCCTTCGTGACGCTGGCCCACAGAAATCCTGGGTCTCAATACAGCCCCTGCTCCCCTGCAACCTGACAAAAACTTTTTGGTAGAACCTTGACCTTTTACCATATGGACCTTTCAAACATTCAGGGCAGCAGGTCAGTGATCAGTCACTTAGCCCTCTTGGCGGCCTTCTGACCCTAGGTCTCGGCCAAGATCTGCCGTGGCAGTTTCGGCCTGGAGCACCCTGTCTGGTTACCCTCTTCCCAGCCCGGTCGCTGGAGATGGTGAGACCGCACCAAATGATCTCACGCATTTTGCCACCTTTCTGGGGGACGTGGCCACAGCTTGCAGGGTGAGTGAGCTCCATGCTGTCAACACACCTAGAAAACCTGTGCATCCTCCCACCCCCATCATTTGGCAAAGTTTTCTTGCCGAGATTAGACGACCAGACAGGGGTCCTCAACGCTGCAGCCTGATGCTGCTGTCGGGGGTGGTGTTTGCCCAGCAGACCGGCATGGAGCGTACTGCTGACTGCTGTGAAGGAGACTACATGCTAATCCTCTCACAGCTTGATGGGGTTAACCCTCACTTTAACCCTTGGTGTCTAAACTACGCCACAGCTGATCTGAGTTCATTCCACACTGTGGTTCGATTGGATCAGTAATTTATTTTGTCATTGTGTGCGTCGTGGTCTTCAGTGAAGAACTTTGGATGACTGTATGAAAGGTTCCTGAAATTATTTAGTGTCACTATACATGGCTCGTCACACTGACTGTCACCTCCATACTTGTGCTGGTTACTGTCTAGATACTGTTATGGTTTGCCGACATTCTGACTGTCAAAACAGATGTAGGTTCAGTATTGTTTGCACTTGGCTAACATGCTCACTGTCAATGCAGGTAATTACTTCTTGCAAGTCACAGTTCATACAGGCTTGTGGATGGGGACACCACCTGTTTCCAAATAAAGTAACGTCTGGAAGTTACCTTGGCTTGTGCTTGTTCGGAAATGGGTCCTGGCTTGGAGCTTCAAGCTGTGGGTTGGCAAAGGACGATTGAGGCGGATTCAATGTGCACAGATGTGATGTAGGACATCAAGCTGTCACTGATTCCTGCACCTTCGGTGGCTGTAGTCCAAATGTTTGATGTCCAAAACCGTCCTGAATAACTTATCTGTACAAAATACCATGCACTTGGTGCTTACAGAAATTTTGTGAATTTAGCATCCCAACCAGGTGAACAAAGACTCCTAAGCTATAGGTACGTTTATGATATGAAATGTTACAGTGAGGAGTGATCGTAGGGGCCACAGCTAACCCTATCCCTGACCCTCCAGTGACTGTATCCAGCCCTGTTGTGTTGCTCGCTGACAAAAGGCCACCTGGCATCTGTCGAGTTATCAGACCTCAACAGGTGGTGCGTCAGGCAGGGCTGCAGCTAAAAGTCCTCCTGTCCTTCATCAAAACTAATTTTGTGATCAAAATTTTTTTCCCTTAGCAAAACTTCTAGCAGTTACAGGGTAATGAAGCTATCTTGCTGCTGGTTACTACACTGAGAACACGTGGGTATTTAGGGCTGATCGTGTCTAGATTAGAGTTCCCATCCATGCATTTCTGCAGTAACTAGCAGCACAGATGATATCTTTTTCCACCTGCAGGTAGCACAGCAGAAGTTGTTTTTCTGGCAAATATTGTGTTCCTATGTTTTATTAATCTTTGAAATATTTCTGGGTGGGTGCGTAAAGATTTCACAATTTACACGATAACTCACATTTTATCATGGTGATGTAGATCTGATTTGTTTCTTTTTGAACTTCAGTGACCTACTGTGTAGGTTGGTTTAATAAAGGATTCAGTGTTTTCTGGTAATAAAAAGGTGCATCTCGTTCATTGTTTCCTTTAGGAGCAGTGAGAAGGAGAGAAATAAACTGGAAATTTATGTAAGAAGCATGCTAATGTTTTCTCACTGTGAAATATGGCACAGCTGTGTCTTGTTGAGAGATGGTGACAAAGGGATAAACAGGAAGTTTGTGTACTGAACATTCTATTGTTTTCTGCGTATTACTCAACTGTGCGTTACTGTATTTCTACAGGAAGGATGACACAGTCCACAGTGTGGAGCACACAGCATGCTGTGCGACAGTGCCCCCAGCACCACATCCAGCGTGGCAGCCATTGAGGGCTTGTTGCCGTCTCCAGTTCCACCTCTCAGCGTTGTCAACGGTGGTGCAGTCAGCGGTAGGGAGGTAGCGCCTGCCTCACAAGGTGCATATGCAGAAAGGAAATCTAAGGGAGCTGAAGGAAGTGATGCAGGTGTCAGGAGTTCAGCGGACACAGAGGGAACTATTTCTTGTACTGGTAGGACTGATGAGACGGATGACTTGTTTAAACCACTGGCAGATGATACTTTTTTCAAATCTCAGAGTTCTCATGTAGAACAGTTTAGTTCTGGGAAAGATGGTGAAAGTTCAGGAGTTTATGGTGCGTTAGGAGAAGAACTGTCACATGGGGATGAACGACGCCTGCGTTTGATAGAAATTCTTGAGAGTGGATCAGCAGGAGAGACTCTTTTGCCAAAATCGTTCAGGCTTGTGAATCAGAGTCAAGACACAAGACGGGCAGAGGACAGTAAGTGGAACATGAGTTTCAAGTGTGCATCCCCAGTGTTCTTGTCAAATCGCAAGGCAAGGAAACATGATGCTGACAAGGAGAGAGATGTTAGTGTTCCCTGCTATCCACAGCATGGCTTTCAAGAATTAATTACAGAAGCTGAGCTGGTAATTTTTACTAAACTCCAGACACGGACAGAACTGTAGATCAAAATTTTCACAGCAACATGATTCATGCCAGTTTCATTTATTTGTAGTTTATCATGAAGTGTGGTGCAATCACTTGGGTCAGGTGTGTAGGACGTTGCCTCCATATACTTTTTGTGTGCTATGGTCGTATTGAAAGATTGTTGAAGGTAGAAACAAACATTTTGTCATTCCTTCATATCAGTTGCATGTTTCTTTTGTGTCTAATCCATTTTAATAATCTGTTTTGAAAGATATTGCCCACAGTTAGGTATTTCCCAAGATGGTACCCACAGCTGGTCATTTTTAATGTTGTAGTAGTTTGATTTCAATAACATATGATCTGGCTTCCTGAGACCATGCCATCAGCTTCACTGAAATATTTTGTATCTGCACAGACTTACTCGGTTCTAGATCCAGAAGAGCAAACTGCAGGAAAAGTTTAAGCTGTCTGAGAGCCTGACAGACATCAACAGAACGATGAACTGATTTTAATCACACAGAAGCTGGCTTTTCTGAAATTACATTGGAGAGGCATCATGTTCACGTTAGTAGCAATGAGATAGATGTTTGAAACCAGGGAAATGCTAACACAGCGTATCACGCATGTGGAAAAGCCATTCTTTCTTGTCACAATACTGTACCATGACCCAAAGCGCTAAATTCTCATTTAGCGATCCCTAAACCCACCTTAAAAAAAACCAAGGTGACCCTGGTAAGACCCCTCCGCGCATCCGCACACCCCTTGCACCCATGCACACAGCTTACTGACTAGGTGAAGCGGACTTTCTCTTGCGTTGTTGTGCTGGTTGGACTTGTTTTTCACCTGTCTGTCCCCACGTCCCTGCCTTCCCTCAACGTGGCTTTTGCCTGGCAGTCCCCACGCCCTTTCTATTCTATGCTACGTCATAAAGGAAAGTGAGACTTTGTGTTCTCTCCTTGTTGCTCAGTCTTTACGTAACACTGTTTCGTTAGACAGTTGTTTGACTTAGCGTAGTATTTTTCATCTTAGCCAGCTGACAGTAACTACCCAGGGCGTTTACACATCGCTGGGTTCTTCCCGGCGTGTTTACTTGTTCTCGTTTGCATTGTCTGCTTTGTACGGGTCTGACTCAAAGTGCTTCATCACTCCCCGACTTTTGTGCTAGGTGTTTTGCTTTTTCACTTAGCCATAAAGCTATTTCAGGATTTTTCTCTGTGTAATCACGCTTTTGTTTTGTTGTGGGTCCATGACTCAGTGCTATCGTCACTCCCCAACTTTTGTGCAAAGTGTTTTGCTTGTTTCACCTAGTGATGCAACGTGGGTTTATCCCTTTCCACGGTTTGTTTTATTGATTGCGGGACCGTGACTTAGTGTTTTCGTCACTCTCCTGTTCTTTTGTGCTAGGTGTTTTGTTTTTCACTTAGCTACTTAGCGTTGATTCCTCCCTGTTTCTGGCTTGGATAGGAGAAGCGCCAAGTCTACCCGGTAAACACAAAAACAAAGCCCTTGCTTGTGCTGAAGAGCACAGAAACTCACGAGACACCATGGAAACACCCAAGGTGTCAGGGAGAGAAAGAAATGCTCGAGACTGGGAGAGCGCCTTCTTCCAGTGAAGAGCAAGTTCAGGGGGGCTAAAGGCCCAACAATAGGTGGGACCCACCAGTCGCATGCATGACTGGGAAAGACAGCAGTAAAACTGGGCTGGAATGGGTGGGAAAGCCTCTCCATCGCGGCTGACTGCAGTATGGTGGCCACCACCAAGCCTAGAGCCACCCGTTCACGTCTGCCATGAAGGCAGACTGAGCAGGGAAGGACAACGTGCCAGAGGGAGGGGAGCAGGCTCCCAAAGCAGACTGAACCCTGCCCCTATCACAAAAAGCACTGTAAGCACTGCATGATTGGGTAGCTGCTTAAGACCACGAGCACACTGACAGCATGAGGTTGAGTTTGCAGGATTAGGAGTTGATGGCAGGCATTGGCTTCGAATGCCGCTGACTGTGGCCCATCAGAAGAGTGCTTGGACGACTCCTGGTAGGAGAGCAAGGCCTCGAACCAATACTTCAGGGAGCAGAAGCACACAGATCTGCCGCCTGTAGGGGAGAGCCCAAACAAAAGGGACAGTGTGGGTGGCCCAACGTGCAAATTGGTGGACAGAGGCTGGGGATGTCTGTCATGGCATGCAGGGAAGATTCCCAAGTACGCAGTACCAAAGTAAACAGTGCGTGCACGACACTACGAACAGATGGTGTCAACACACCCATCAGCGCACAAAAGCAGATTTGCAAGGCAGCGAAGTCTGTGTCTGGGTGGAAAAAACATGCAGCCCTTGGTGTAAATGGACTGCTGACATCTCCAACAGCAGAAACCATGACACCGGACATGTCCATCACATCCCAAACAGACATCTCCAATGGTCCATCAGAAAGTCAGGGAGAAAGGGGGGACTGGAGCTTGCTGGATGCAAGACCAGATCAACCTGTGGGACTCAAGGGCCAGCCACAAGAGCTGAGCACTGGATGGTATCCAAAGGGCCACCTGGGGGGGGGGGGAGGAAGATGAGACTTCCAGTGGCGGAGGAGTGACGCATGCAGGTGGTGTGGACCCAAGTGGTGGTCCCGCCACTTCTCTCTCAGAGAAAGAGCACCATCAGTAACGCATTCAAGCAGAGGGCCACGAGCATGGTACCAGAAGGTGGAGCGAAGAGAACCAGGACAAGTCCTGTGCTGCCTCCTGTGTCCCTGCACTGTGCACTGAGGCGCCAGTCCTGCGACCCATCCAGCGGCCCTGCATTGGTTCCAGCACCACATGCTTCACCCCCTGTTCCAGCCATAGACCTTCTGGGCCTGGCTGTCTTCAGGCTTCTCTTTGTGCCCCTCTGTCTTGAGTCGGGGTGCCCATTTTCTGCACCATGTCGCTTCTCGCACTTGGTCAGAATTGGAGGCAAACTTACCCTTCACCCTTGGGCATTGTGTACAGTTCCTTTCTCCCCATTGTGCTCCCCACAGCACACAGGGACAGTAGACCTCTCCAACTACCTATCGTTCTTGGCAGGCGGTCCTCTTCTCAGTCTCAGCTGCGTGGGTGTGCAGGGAAACAACCCTCGCCACCCTCGGCCGCTTTGTGGCACAGGAAGCATGGTGTCCATTCTTTCTGCCAGTTCTGGCAGGTTCAAGGTGACCGTGCCTCCACCTTCTGGTCTCCCACCAGAAGTTTCCCAACTTGCAGGTGTGAGTCTCCAGCAACCCCTTTCCGTTCTGCATGTGGTCATGAGTTTTGCTCCTTCGACACGGTGTTTTTTCCGGTTCGGGTGGCGTTCATCCCTTTCTCTAGCATCAGAGAACGCAAGTTTCGTCTCTCCTCCCTTTGAGTTCTGCTTGCAGCTTCTTTCGCTGCCCTGACTTGCAATGGTTTTTCAAACCCAGGAGTGGCTTCTGGTCGTCTGGCCTGTACGGCCCAAGATGAGTGCAATGGCTCTTGGTCTCTTTTTCTGGCCAGCATTATGGTCATGCTCAGAGCCCCTATGACTGGTCCCTCAAAGTCGCCCTCTTGCCCTGGTCCACACTCCTGCCTGCTTCCACTCCTGACTTTTCAGTAGTCCAGACTGAGCTTGAGTGCGTACAGCCGTCCTACGCGTCCTTTACGTTTTGCCTCTCTGAGATGCCTTTTCCTGCAGTCAGGCAGACTGCAAGAGATTTGATCTACATATCTCTCGCTGTCTTACCTTTTGTGCGGTTTGCATCCTCTGTGCCATCTACCAAAGGGGGGTGTCAGAGCCCTCCCAGCTTTGGCAACTGCTTGCTTAGGAGGGCCAGGCGTGGACCTACTCATTGGCTTCTTAGGTGCACAGACTCCTAGAAGTTCTGCGAGTCCCCTACTGCCGCTCAGAACTTTCCCTCTGGTTTTTTTTTTTTTTGCTGCCGGGAGGACGGCCTTTGGGGAGGCGACTTCTGTCATCACCCAGTGCCTCTGGTCAGCTCCGTCCTCCTAACCCTGGTAAGCTTTTGTGGTGGTATCTCCCACCTCCATTTTGTGCTGTTCAGCAATTTATCATGGTACTGTATTGTGACAAGAAAATGCAAATTTCTTAATCTAAATTTCTTTAGCAATGACCCATCATAAACCCACCCTCCTACCCGCTGATGGATTTTTCTGGCATGAGAAAGTCAGCTTGACCTGGTCAGTGAGCTGTGCGCACGGGTGGCAGGGGGTGTGTGTATGCATGGAAGGGTCTTACCAGAGTTACCTTGGTGGGTTTAATTTTTGTTGGGAAGGTGCGTTTAGGGATCGCTAAATGAGAATTTAGCACTTTGGGTCATGATAAGTATTGCTAAAGAAACACAAATTTAGATTAAGAAATTAGCATTTATGTTGCAGTCTTGTCAAGATAATGCCGTGCAAAAAATCAGTTGAAGCTGATGGACCACTTCAGAAACTAGAACAAGATTACCAAACAATTTTTACTCTAGTCAGAAAGATTTGCTTTAAAATCAGTGTAGTTGAGACTTAAATTGAAAACCTGTTGTATGTTACTGATCAGTGTAATTGAACATTCCAGTCACATAAAGGGACAAGTTATCTCTCCAGTGTGTTCTGTTTTTTGTCATATAAAGGGACGAGATACTTCTCAGTGTGTTCTGTCATCATCATATACAGGGACACATCTCCACAGCCTGTTCTATTTTTTCTCTTGCCCTCGCACGCTGTCCTCCACTTTGACATGGAAGGTTACACACAGCGTACGCCTGTTGAGTGTGAACCTTTGAAATGGAGATACGGATGTTGGCTGAATGAGTGGTGTGAAAAGGAAACTATTGACTGTGGTTTCTTTAGATCTATATATTATGAAAGTTATCAAATATCTGTGTACATATTGTAGATGTCAACTAATCTATAGGATTTATCATACCAAAAGTCTCTTGTGAGAATTCTTCTGGCTCATCCGGTAATCTCCCATCCTTGTTTGCACATGACTGATGTCAAGAGAATGACAGTGTCATAGAGGACACAATATGTAAAACGTAACTGACAACACATTCACATGACTGAAGCCCTCCATCTACAGTCTCCCTGAAGAATCACACAAACCAGTTATACGGTAACAGATTATTTACACACAAATTTACATCGCAGATGGCACCATGCGAACAACAATCACTTGCAGTAACATGCAAAAGTGAAGTCACCCCGATGCCACAGTTGGCAGTTTGTACCACAGGATGGGACACCCGCGTGTATCTCCGTCATCCTTTGTATTGATGACTTTGCTGTGTCCTCTTGAACCCACTTTTGTTAACTGAGGATGATCTGTTGTCGGTTTCTCATGACAGAACAGAGACAAACCATTCCTGTGTAGTCAGGTTTACAGTCACCTCTGATGTCACACGCATCTCTGATCTGTACTTAGACTTGTAATACCAGCAGCGAATTCCTTGATGCAGCATCAAATTGTCAGCTGCCAAATGACACTTTTGAGACACAATATCCTACCCTACATCCTACCCTGTCCTGTGCTAGTACCTTTAGAAGTTCACAGTCGGACATAAAGAGCCTTGATGGCTTGACATTTGACTCAACGCCTTTCGCCTGCAACTGACAGCCTTTAGAGGTTTGAGAGGGTGAGCAGTTTTACATGTGGAAGAGAGTTCAGTTCTCTTTCCCTCCCTCAAGGGGAACTCCCTGGCTTTCTGTGCTTGTCAGTTTAAGCTAGGTGTACACAGCCATCATTTTTTTTACACTTACATTACAGGCATATCGTGACATCAGGACTAAATGCATACAACACCACATTAACAACCCAACATGAAGTCGGCTATCCCTACTTTTACGATCTGAAAAGACTAGAGAAATGGTCAGTGACTATTTCCAAGGCATTGGTGTATGAAACATGTAAGTTGCTCGACCAATCTACTGGCCACATCTGAATATTGTTTTGAATATGAAGTTGAATGGACACATATGCAATGTATTTATGTAAATTTCTTCTAGCTGTCTCCCCTGTGTTAAAGGACAGTGGTCTCATGACAAAGAAATCCAATCAAATCTCTCCTTCTCTCTCACAGGGTTGTAAGACAAAGGTTAACACTTCCAGTTGAGGAGACTGGTAGCCATGACAGCACTAAGGTCAGCAAATCTGATCATGTCTTTAGCAGCAGCGGACAATGAGAGTATTGTGTATGAAACGCGTCACTTTGCCTGGCCAGTCAACTGGCCACGCCTAAATATTGTTTTGAACATCACACGAGATGGCATGGAGAACGACTTCACCAACGCCTTGGGGCCATGAGCCCATCACTGCATAGAGTGAACTGTCCATCTAGTCAAGCATCGTGCTCCCACCAACCCTCCCATATGTCTTGTGTGTAATTAACCAATTTCAAATATAAGTTATTAAGTACTGCTCAGTGCTCCCACCGACCCTCCCATATGTCTTGTGTGTAATTAACCAATTTCAAATATAAGTTATTAAGTATTACTGTCTTTAAGTAATCAGCTACATAAGGAAGTTGTGGAGTACCGTCTGTAATAAAGTGCATGGTTAATACTAGAAGTTGTCAAATGCTGTCTTTAACTAGGGGCCTTAACTCTAGCCCCAGAAAGAGATATCCTAGCATAATAAGCTCCCTTAGCCTTTCATCGCAGTTGTATCCTTGATCCCTTGGTACTTGTCTTGTGTGGCATGTAGCTGTGCAGTGCGACGAAAGAGCTCCTCACGCAGCTGGCCAACCCTTGTGCTGCTTTCCTCCTGCTCCACTAGCTACATAAGATAAGAATCGCAAGTGTCAACCCTAATCCAGGGATATGAATGTCGTGGCCCGATGCACCAAAGGCCCCGCCCTAAGCGCTGTGGCGCTCGGGGCCCTTCACACTGAAGACCCAAGTTTTTAAAATTTCCATGCAAAAATTTCTGTGCATCTTTCCAAAGAAAGAAACTGTGTATCAGTATCTCAGGCATTTTTCAAAGGGTTGTCTCCCTTTGACCATGAATTGACGTTGGTTTTGGAAAGATATGGGTTTTTCCCATGTACCATAGGCAAACCAGCATGGCATACACAAAGTGGATTTGTACGAAGTGGATTTGAGTTACCTCACTGCTGGTGGATTTTAACAAACTTTGAGAAGAGTGCATAGATTAAGGTAAACAAGATTTTTTTACATTTGTTTACATTTAAAAGTCAGTTTGATTCTT
>SMGT01013150.1:120332-137514 GCA_004794575.1 Lanistes nyassanus | reverse complement strand
GATGGACATTTTTCTCAATGAAGCGCCGGTAGCGCGCGCCCGAGACGGTGAAGGGTGGACTCAATGCTGTCGGGGCGGTGTTGCCGAGAGAAGTGAAATTTCTTTGCTTTTCGCCGTGTGCCAAGGGTCGGCGAAGCGTTAGGAAAGCTTCTGTGCAGTGTGGGATGATGTGGGCGTGCGTTGGAAAGCGTTAAAGCACTTTTGCGGGGATGGACAATTTTCTCAATGCAGCGCCGGTAGCGCGCGTCCGAGACGGTGAAGGGTGGACTCAATGCTGTCGGGGTGGTGGTACCGAGAGAAGTGAATTTTCTGTGCTTTTTGCCGTGTGCCAAGGGTCGGCGAAGCGCTCGCAAAGCTTCTGTGCACCCTCCGATGATGTGGGCGTGCTTTGGTAAGCGTTAAAACACTTTTACGGGAATGGACATTTATCCCAATGCAGCGCCGGCACCGCGCGCCCGAGACGGTGCAGAGTGGACTCAATGCTGTCGGGGCGGTGTTGCCGGGAGAGAGAAGTGAAATGTCTATGCTTTTTGCCGTGTGACAAGGGTCGGCGAAGCGTACGCAAAGTTTCTTTGCAGCCTCCGAACATGTGGGCGTGCGCTGGAAAGCGTTAAAGCATTTTACGGCGATGGACATTTTTCTCAATGCAGCGCCGGCACCGCGCGCCCGAGACGGTGAAGGGTGGACTCAATGCTGTCGGGGCGGTGTTGCCGAGAGAAGTGCCTTTTCTGTGCTTTTTGCCGTGTGCCAAGGGTCGGCAAAGCGTTAGGAAAGCTTCTGTGCAGTGTGCGATGATGTGGGCGTGCGTTGGAAAGCGTTTAAGCACTTTTACTGGGATGGACAATTTTCTCAATGCAGCGCCGGTAACGCGCGCCCGAGACGGTGAAGGGTGGACTCAATGCTGTCGGGGTGGTGGTACCGAGAGAAGTGAATTTTCTGTGCTTTTTGCCGTGTGCCAAGGGTCGGCGAAGCGCTCGCAAAGCTTCTATGCACTCTCCGATGATGTGGGCGTGCTTTGGTAAGCGTTAAAACACTTTTACGGGAATGAACATTTTTCCCAATGCAGCGTCGGCACCGCGCGCCCGAGACGGTGCAGAGTGGACTCAATGCTGTCGGGGCGGTGTTGCCGAGAGAAGTGCCTTTTCTGTGCTTTTTGCCGTGTGCCAAGGGTCGGCGAAGCGTTAGGAAAGCTTCTGTGCAGTGTGCGATGATGTGGGCGTGCGTTGAAAAGCGTTAAAGCACTTTTACGGGGATGGACATTTTTCTCAATGAAGCGCCGGTAGCGCGCGCCCGAGACGGCGTGGAGTGGACTCAATGCTGTCGGGGCAGTGGTTCCGAGAAAAATTGAATTTCTTTGCTTTTTGGCGTGACAGGCCCGGCGATGCGTTCGCAAAGCTTCTGTGAACCGTGCGATGATGTGGCTGTGTATTGGGGAATTTTGATGCGCGTTATCGGGGGTGTACATTTTTCTCAATGCAGCGCCGGGACCGCGCTCGCGAGACGCCGTTGAGTGGACTCAATGCCGCGCCGGGACCGCGCGCCCGAGACGCCGTAGAGTGGACTCAATGCTGCGTCGGGGCTGTGCTGTCGAGAGAGAAATGCTTTTTGTTTGCTTTTTGACGTGTGCCAGGGCCCGGCGATGCGTTTGCAAAGCTCCCGTGCACGGTGTGAAGATATGGGTGTGGGTTGGTGAACGTGAAAGCAGGTTTACGCGTACGAACATTTTTCCCAATGGTGCGCCGGGGCCGCGCTCTCGAGACGGTGTAGAGTGGACTCAATGCTGTCGGTGCGGTGTTCCCGAGAGAAGTGGTTTTTCTCCTCTTCTTGCCGCGCGCCAGGCCCCGGCGATGCGTGGCATTGTTCCTCGGTGAAGGATATCGCGGTGGCGTCGAGATAATGGAGCGTTTCTGTCAGCGAGCGTTCGGCTGTGCGTGGCCGAGGCCTCGGTGGAGTGTTTCTCAATGCCGCCTCGGGGCGCTGGGGTGGTGTTGGGGGATGGGATGGAAAGGGAAGCGATGAAGGGTCGGACTGTGGTGGGATTGCAGGTCAGGCGCCCCTCATCGGTGGGCATGTGGCTGGTCTGGGTCTGCATGGAAGCCCCCTGAGTTATGGGGCCGAGAAGAGGGAGGAATTTTTGTCCGCCGAGAGCGGCGTTGAGTCGACCCAAGGGTCTCTCGGAGCGGGTGAAAAAGGGGGCGTGGCACTCTGGTCTCACGTTCTACGCGGGCACTATATATAGGGGGGAAGTGTCCCGCAAAAAGTCTCGTCTTTCGCAGAGGGCCGAGAGAGAGTGGACTTTTCTCCCTGGTGTCTCGAGGCAAACTAGCGCTCGCACGGCGTGTGATGCGGCGGGTCGATGCGTCGGCCCGCGTCTGCGTCCCGCATTAGCGAGCCACTCCACGGTGTGGTTGCACGGCACGCCCCGGGCGCTCGTTAGCGCTCGTTCGGCTTTTCTTAACAAGCTCCGGCGCCCGAAGGCCGACGGCCCTAGGGAAAAAGTAACTGAAACACGGTCGCCCGGCCGCTCGCCGCCTTTGGATGGTGGGGCGAAGCGAGCGCGCTGGTAGGAATGGAAGGCGGTTCACGGACACGCCAGGCCAAAAAGGCCATATATGTGACTCGATGCACGGAGGCCGGTTGCTGGTTGAGAAAAAGCTAACGAAGCGCTCGAGAGCCGGAGCGGCGTCTCGCGGTCCGGAGAAGGTATGGTACGCTCGATGCATGAGACCGTGCGCGTCGGCGGGGGCGGGTGCTCGCCCCGACCGCCCGGTCGAACGAACGAAACCGAACGCTCAGGCAGGCCGCGGGGCCTCGGGATCGCCCACCCGAGAGGCTGGTGTGGAGGACTGAACGAAGCCTCTGGCCCCCGGCGCCGGCGCATCGGCGATAACGCTTGACAATTGTCTCGTCGGGTACGGGAAGGCACCCGTGTCATCGGGTAGCCGTTCCAGCAACTGGAAAAGCGGCCGCGCTCGCGCGTGCGTGGTGCTGGCGCTCGGCTCTCCCCGCTCGCTCGCTATCTCCTCCTTGACCGGGGGAGCGTTGGGTGGCTGCGGTGGTGGTCGTGGCGACGTGCTCGCGCGCCGAGGAGCGGCGGAGGCTGGCGGCATCGGGTCCGGCGAGCGAGTGGCCCATTGGGCTGCTCCCGTTGCGTGGCTCGGAGCCGCTGGCTCGATGGATGGTTTGCGGTGCGGGGGACGGCTTCGGACGTCCTCCCCCGCGCGAACGATTGGCTTCCCATGCTCTGTGGGGGCTTTTCTGCGTCGCTCGCCCGTCCGCCCGGGCGCAGTGGTCTCTGTCTCTCTCTTTTCCGGCGAACGAAAACGGAAGGTGTGCGCTCGCCGGCACGCCGGGTGTGAAAGCGCTGCTGCCGGTGGTGGTAGCGGCAATCAGGCTTACACCGAGAGGGAAGGGGACCCTCGATGTATTAAATGACAGAGGTCGGTGCGCGAGACCCGACGAACGCCAGAAGCGTTCCTATTGCTGCTTGTGGGCGGCGGCATCGGTGTGCCGGGACGGCCGAATGAAGGAAGGCGCCGGCAAGAGAGAGAGCTGAGAGAATGGAAGAGCAGATTGGCTTCTCGGGGTTTTGTCTCGCGGGCTGCTGTCCGCCGAGTGAAGGAAGCATTCTGGTTGATCCTGCCAGTAGTCATATGCGCTCGTCAGCGCGAGTTCGGCTTTTCTTTACTGACCCCCGGTATCAGTGGCCGAGGGCAAGCAAAACGCTTATGCCAATTGAAACACGTAGGGCAGCTCGCCGCCTTTGGCGTGTGGGGCGATGCGAGCGAGCTTGAAAGTCTGTGCACGGACAGGCCAGGAAGAAAGTTTTCTATACCCGGAGGCTGGGAGTGAGTGTCGCGCAGTACACTTTATTGGGTCGTTTCCCGAACTCCGTTGGCTTGAACCGCCTTTTTATGCAAGGGAACGGGACTGCTCGCAGCCTACTGGGGGAGGCATTTCGAGTGTGTCTGATCGCATGGCGAAATCTGTGGGGCAATGTAAAAGCTAACGAAACGTTCGGGAGACCCATGCGGCGTCTTGCGCTCCAGAGATGGTGGGGAACCGATTAAGCCGGTCGGGCGACCAGAAAAGAGCGATGCAGCTCGGAGGCGGCTGGCCACTCGTTTACATGTGGTGCGATGTCGGCTGTCGGCTGCTTGAGAGCCTTGCGCCGCCCTTCGGATCTGGTCTTCCCGACGGCCGGCAGCAGTTGAAAGCGAAAAGAATGGAAAAGTGGTCCAAGGGGACCCGCAGGAAACGAAAGATGATGGCTCTAGCCGCAGATGGCATCTATTTGGTTGCCAATAATGTCATACGTGCTTGACGTAGCTTGTCCACACAAAGGGGGCAGTGGACAGGCGGAATCAAATTCTCGAAATTAATCGAAGGAACCCCAAACAAACGAAAGATGGTGTTAACCGTCTCCTCAAATGGCCCAAGAATGCATCCATATGGTTGCCAATAATATGTGCTGGACGAAGCTTGTCCACCCAACGGGGCATTGGACAGGCAGAATGAAAAGCTCGAAATTTGTGGTGTGCCCCTGATAAACGAAAGATGGTAATGAGACGATACAAAAAACGGCTTGCTTGCTCACACGCAGAAAAGTAACTGAATAGAATAGAGTACACTGATGAATGACGGAATCCACGAGCAAGCAGGCCAAAAATTGCTTCCATGCAAATCGGAGGGCCGGGATACGGCCTTGAAGCACGGCTGTAAAATGACTGCCTATCTGGATCTGAAAGCACACTTAATTGCGTTGCACCGCTTTTTGATATGGGTGTCGGGAACGATCATGAAGATGGAAGCACCTGAGGTGCAGGTGGAGTCGTACTCTATGCAGCGCCGGGATCGCGGCAGCGAGGCGTTGGAAGAGTCGACTCCATGCTGTCTCCGGGCAAACGGAGGGCCAGGATATCGCCCGATAAATGGCAATGGATGGACGGTTTATTCGATGCAGCGCTGGGATCGCAACACCAAGGCGTTAAAAGAGTCGACTCTGTGCAGCGCCGGGATCGCGGCAGCGAGGCGTTGGAAGAGTCAACTCTATTCTGTCTCCGGGCGAACGGAGGGCCGGGATATCGCCTGATGGACTGTTAATGCAGCGCAAGGTAGGCGGGGTTGGGCAAACGCTAATGCGTGAATAGACAATGGATAGACAGTTTACTTAATACAGCGCCGGGAGCCGGCACTGAGGTGTTGGTAGAGTGGACTCAATGTTGTCTGTGGGCGCTCGGAGGCCCGGGATAGCGCCTGGGGTGGATGCAGTGCCAGAATGGCGGTCCCGAAGCGTTTTCCCCGCATCTTCGCATCTCCAAGCGCCCGGGATTGCGTTCCCGAAGCTTGTGTCCCGCTTTATCATAGGGGTGGGTAGCTGCAGCGCAGTTATTTGTCATTTTTCCCTCCCTAACATACTATCGTTCACTGAAAGTGTAGTAACGGCCACTAGTCTCCTCAATTGCAAGAGGCTCTCAACATAGCCCTGTTAGACGGAGAAATTCCATTCCATTTCTTTGACACGTCCTTAACAATGGGGGAGATTAGGAAATGCCGGCGTTTCGTTGCCCAATCAGCGTGTAGTGGACTCCATCATCGTCCGGTGGTCAGATGGCTTAATAGAGATGCCAATTTTCTCCATATCGACTGTCGGTAAGTGGGATCTGAGAGAAGTAAAGTCTGTCTAAAAGTCTAAGTAAATCAAAACTATCCAATGCCCTTTTATTGTGCA
Source organism: Lanistes nyassanus (assembly GCA_004794575.1). Taxonomy (NCBI): domain Eukaryota; kingdom Metazoa; phylum Mollusca; class Gastropoda; order Architaenioglossa; family Ampullariidae; genus Lanistes; species Lanistes nyassanus. Next base: position 131,783 of record SMGT01013150.1, on the reverse strand, counting down.
TTTTTGTCCATAGAAACGAGGGAGATTCGCTGCTCAATCAGTGTCGAGTGAACTCAATCATCGTTCGGTGGTCAGATGTCTGAATAGAGATGCAAAATTTCTCCCTTCTGGCTGTCGGGAGGTGGGATCCGAGAAAAGTAAAGTCTTAGTATATTAAGATGCGGGCGCTTCGTTGGCTAATCAGAGTTGACTCTTTCATCGTTGGGTGCTGAGATGCCACTTAGATTGCTCATTTGTCTTCAAGGAAATGCCGGCATAACATTGCTTAATCAGTGTGGAGTGGACTCTATCATCGTTCGGTGAGTAGATGGTTAAATGTACGAAATTTGTGCATACGGGCTGTCGGCAGGTGGGACCCGAGAGAAGTAAAGTCTAAGAAAGTTAATGAATAAGCGATGGTTCTAACATTGTGCTTTTGTGTTGTCCATACGGGCTGTGGGGAGGTGGGACCCGAGAGAAGTGAAGTCGAAGTCTAAGTAAAGCAAGAAGCGATGCTCCATATGGCTTGTACATTTCTCTGCAAACAAATGGTGGCGTCGCTTTTCTGAATCAGTGTGGGGTGGACTGAATGGTCGCTCGGTGGTGTGTCGGGCTGTTGGGAGGTGGCATCCTTAAGAAGAAAAGTCAAAGTAAATCAAACAGCAAAAATGGGGAGTCGACTCGGTGATCGTTCGATGCTGAAATGCCTTTTGTATGGAGCATTTTTGTCCAAGGAAATGCGGGCGTTGCGCTGCTTAATCAGTGTAGACTGGACTCTATGATCGTTCGGCGGTGAGATGGCTGGATAGATACGAGAAATTTCCAATGGGCTGTCGAGAGGTGGCACCAGAGAGAAGTGAAGTCGAAGTCTTAGTAAATAAGATGCTCGATATGGTTGTGCATTTCTCTCCCAGGAAATGCCAGCGTTCAGTTGCTTGATCGGTGTGGAGTGGCCTCGATGGTCGCTGGGTGGTGTGATGGCTGCATAGTAATGAGAACTTTGTCTATACGATTCGGTGATCGTTGGATGCTGAAATGCCTCATATCGAGACTTTTTGTCCAAAGAAATGCGGGTGTTACACTGCTGAATCATTGTAGTGGACCCTATGATCTTTCGGTGGTTAGATGGCTAGAAAGATATGTGAATTTTCCATACGAGCTGTCGGAAGGTGGGTCCTGAGAAGTAAAGTCTTTGTCTTGGTAAATGAATAACCGATTGCTTTTACATTGTGCATTTTTGTGCCAGGAAATGGCGTTTCATTGCTGATTCAGTGTAGAGTGGACTCAATAATCGTTCGGTGGTGAGATGGCTGCATAGATAGAGTTTTCCATACGGGCTGTCGGGAGGTAGCATCCGAGAAAAGTAAAGTCGAATTCTAAGTAAATGAAGAAGCGATGCTTCATATGGTTTGTGCATTTCTCTGCAAAGAAATGGCGTCGTTGCGTTGCTGAATGAGTGTAGGGTGGACTCTATGGTCGCTCGGTGGTGTGATGGCTGCATAGATGTGAGAGTCTTCCATACGGGGTGTCGAGATGTGGCATCCGAGAGAAGAAACCACACTGGCGCACCACCCGACAGAGGTCTGGTAGGAGTGTGTTTCCACTTTCTCTCGATCGCTGCTTGTCGATGGCATACCCACAGAAAAAGCAATCGGCTGAGTGGACGCCCCTTAGGAGGGCCGGAACAATTTTTTTAATATTTTTTCGCTTGCCCCCGTCAGGGGAGGGCCAGGAGATTTTGATGTGCCAATTTTCCAAAACCAAAATCTCAGCTTCCATGTCGTTCACTTTTTTCCCTTTGCCGGTCGGTTCTATGCATCCATTCATCTATACACCGCATAGCTCACCTTTCATACGATTTCATCGCTCCGAGTGCTCCTAGACTGATACTTCGCAATACACATGGACAGCAGCATTGATGGAGGTAAGCAAGTCTTAACAAAATCAACAAACAATGCTCAATACACTCTGTGCATTTTCCTCACACAAATGGCGGTCTTTCGCTGCTGACTCCGTCTTGAGTGGACTGTATGCTCGTTCGATGGTCAGATGGCTGCATGGGTAGGAGAATTTTGCATACGGGGTGTCTGTAGGTGGCATCCGAGAGAAGTCAAGTAAATCAAGTAAAAGTCCTGGTCTTGTTCGGTGGTGATATGGCTGCAGTCATGCGAATTTTGATAAGCGATTGTGCGTACGGTTTATGCCACAATTTTGGTCCTAGGAAATGCTGGTGTTTCGCTGCTGAATGCGTCTTGAGTGGACCGTACGATTGTTCGGTGGTCAGATGGCTGCACAGATATGAAAATTTTCCATACGGGCTGTCGGTAGATGGCATCCGAGAGAAGTAAAGTGAAGTCGAAGTCTTGTTGGGTGGTGATATGGCTAGAGAGACATATGAACAAGCGATGGAATGCTGCTTATATTGTGCATTTTTGTCCAAGGAAGTGCCGGTGTTTCACTGCTGAATCGGTGTGGAGTGGACTGTATGAGTGTTCGGTGGTGAGATGGCTGCATAGATGTGAGAATTGTCGAAATGGGCTGTCGGGAGGTGGAATCCGAGAGAAGTAAAGTAGAAAGTCGTTGTCTTGTTGGGTGGGTAGATGGCTGCAAAGACAAGCAGAGAATTTCGTCCATGCATGATGCATGATGAAGTAAAAAGTCTATATAAATGAGGAAGCGATGCTGCATGCGCTTTGTGCATTTTGCTCGCAGTAAACGGCGGTGTTTCGCGGCTGTCAGTGTGGAGTGGACTGTATGAGTGTTCGGTGGTGAGATGGCTGCATAGATATGAGAATGTTCCATACGGGATGTCGGTAGGTGGCATCCGAGAGAAGTAAAGGAAAGTCGGTTTTGTTGGGTGGTGATATGGGTAGAGACATATGAACAAGCGACGCAATGCTGCTTATATTGTACATTTTTGTCCTAGGAAGCGCCGGTGTTTCGCTGCTGAATGAGTGTGGAGTGGACTGTATGATTGTTGGGTGGTGAGATGCCTGCATAGATATGAACTATTTTCAAATGGGCTGTCGGTAGGTGGAATCCGAGAGAAGTAAAGTGGAGTCGAAGTCTTGTTGGGTGGTGATGTGGCAAGAGAGACATGCGAACATTTCCGATTGTGCGGTGCTGAGATGCCACTCATAAATATAAGTAAATGAATCAGCGACGGCTCTTACACTATGCATTTTTGTCCAGGGAAGTGCCGGTATTTGGCTGCTGAATCAGTGTGGTGTGAACTGTATGATCGTTCGGTGGGTAGATGGCTGGAGGGACATGCGAAGAAGTTTGTCGATCTACGATGCATGGAAGTAAAGTCTATGTGAACAAGCGATGCAATGTCCGTCTTACTGTGCATTCTTCAGCCCCGAAAGGCCAACGTTTAGTTGCTAAATGAGTGCAGAGTGGACTCTATGATCGTTCGGTGGAGAGATGGCGAATTGTCCGTACGGGCTGTCGGGAGGTGGGACCCGACCCGACCCGAGAGATTGTAAAGCCGAAGTGTTTGAGAGGGAGTAAATGAACAAGCGATGGTGGCCGCCGACGAAAAAGCTGGCGGTGAGATGGCTGGATAGAGAGGAGAATTTTGTCAACACGGACGGGGTGTCGGGAGGTGGCCCCCGAGAGAAGCGAAGTGGAAGAAATGTTAAAGTGCGAGTAAATGAAGAAGCGATGTTCCATCTATGTGGTTTGTGCATTTGCCCTGAAGGAAATGCCGGCGTCGCGTTGCTGAATCAGCGTTGAATGGACTGCATGATCGATCGTGGATAAACAATCGTGCATATTGGTTGTCGGGAGGTGGGATCCGAGAGAAGTAAAGTCTTAAAGAGTAAGTGAACGATCAAACGATGCGATCCCTCTTATGTCGTGCATTTTCGTAGGAGGAAATGGCTGCGTTTCGCTGCTGAATCAGTGTGGAATGGATTCGATGATGGTTGGGTAGTGAGGTGGCTAGACAGGTATGCGAATTGTCCATACGGGTTATCGGGAGAGATGACCCGAGAGAAGTAAAGTCTTTAAGAGTAAGTAAACGATGAAGCGATGGCTCTTATATTGTTAATTTTCTTCCAAGAAAGGCCAGCGTTTGGTTGCCGAATCAGTGTAGAGTGGACTGTACGATCGTTCGGTGCCAGTGCATCAGCGCATCAGTGGGGTGGGTAGATGGCTGGATAGACATGCGAATTTTGTCCATACATGATGAATGGAAATGGAAGTAAAGTGCCGAAGTAAAGTCTAAGCAAATCGACAAGCTATGCAATGTCCATTTTACTGTGCATTTTCCTCCCCGAAAGGCCAGCGTTTAGTTGCTGAACGAGTGGAGAGTGGACTCTATGATCGTTCGGTGGGGTGGAGAGATGGCGATACAAGAATGGGAATTGTCCGTACGGGCTGTCGGGAGGTGGGACCCGACCCGAGAGAAGTAAAGTCTTTAAGAGTAAGTAAACGAAGAAGTGATGGCTCTTTGTGAATTTTGTGCCAGCGTTTAGTTGCCGAATCAGTGTGTCGAGAGTGGACTGTACGATCGTTCGGTGCGGTGGGTAGATGGCTGGAGAGACAAGTGTATGGAAGGAAGGAAACAGGCGATGCAATGTCCGTTTTACTGTGCATTTCTCATCCCCGAAAAGGCCAACGTTTAGTTGCCGAATGAGTGCGCCGAGAGTGGACTCTATGATCGTTCGGTGTTAAAAAAGAGCGAGTTAGTAAAGGAAGAAGCGATGCTCCATCCATCCATCGATGTGGTTTGTGCATTTGCCGTGAAGGAAATGCGGCATCGCGTTGCTGAACGAGTGTTGGGTGGACTGTACTGTCGCTCGGCGGTGTGATGGCTGCATAGTAATGAGAATTTTGTGCAGGCGGGCTGCCGGGGGGGGGGAGGGGGTACCCCATAGAGTTAAAGTTGAAGGAAGCACATCAAAAAGCGATGCCCCTGATATCGTGCATTTTTGTGCCAGAAATTTTCTGGTACAAAAATGTGGAGTTGACTCCTCGCAAGCTTGTGTGTACCCTACGATGATAGAGGGGTGGGGGAGCCTGGATGCACCGTGTAGGGAAAAGACGGTTGACTCAATGCAGCGCCGGCAACGCGGCACCGAGGCGTTGGTGGAGTGGACTCGATGCTGTCTCGGGGCGTGCTGTGGAGAGAAATGCTTTTTGTCCGTCCTCTTCTTGCCGCGTGCCAGGGTGTGTATCGGGTGGCTTGATCGGTGTTGAGTGGACTGACCGATCGCTGTCGGGAGGTGGGAGCCGAGAGAAGCGAAGTCTTGAAGAGTAAAGAAATGAAGAATCGATGCATATGGCATCCTTATGGCTTGTGCATTTCTCTGTTGGGAAATGCCGGCGTGGCGTGGCGTTCGGTTGCTTGATCGGTGTTGAATGGACTCTACGGTCGCTCGGTGATGGGATGGGATGGGATATGCGAATTCTCTCCATCCACACGGGCCGTCGGAAGTAAAGTGTTTAAGTAAATGAAAAAGCGATGCAATGCGCTTCATGTTCGTTGCTGAATCAGTGTGGAGTGGACTGAACGATCGCTCCGTGGTGATATGGCTAGATGGACATGCGAATTTTGTCCATACGGGATGGATGGATGGAAGTAAAGTGCGGCAGTAAAGTACGGAAGTAAATGAACGAGCGATGCAATGCCCCTTCAAATTGTGTGCATTTCGGTGCAAGGAATTGCGGGCGTTACGCTGCTGAATCAGGGTTGAGTGGACTCGATGATCGTTCGGTGGTGAGATGGTTGCACAGATAGATAGGAGAATTATCCGGGCGCGCTGTCGGGAGGTGGGATCCGAGAGAAGTGAAGTGGAAGAAGTCTTAAAGACGAGGCGAGCAAATGAAGAAGCGATGCGATGCGATGTGGTTTGTGCATTTGTCGTGAAGGAAATGCCGGCGTCGCGTTGCTGAATGAGTGTAGGGTGGACTGGATGGTCGCTCGGCTGGGCGGTGTGATGGCTGCATAGTTATGAGAATTGTGTGCACACGGGCTGTGGAGAGGTGGTAACCGAGAGAGTAAAAGTTGAAGTAAATCAAAAAGCGATGTCCTCTTGCTTTTTCTCCATGCAGGCTGTCGGGAGGTGGGACCCGAGAGAGAGAAGTAAAGTGTAACTAAAGAGTAAGTAAATGAACGAGCGATGGCTCTCATTTGTCTGCAAGGTAATGCGAGCGTTTCGTTGCTTAATGGATCGGTGTAGATTCGATTCGATGCATTTATCTTGGAAGGAAATGCCGGCGTCGCGTTACCGAATCAGTGCAGGGTGGACTGAATGGTCGCTCGGTGGTGTGATGGCTGCATGGTTGTGAGAATCTTCCATACGGGCTGTCGAGAGGTGGCACCCAAGAGAAGTGAAGTCGATGTCTGTCAATGAAGAAATGGTGCTCCATATGGTCTGTGGCGTCGCATCGCGTTGCTGAATCGGTGTCGGGTGTATGGTCTAACGGTGTGGGAGCTGGGATCCGATAAAATAAAGTCTGAGTAAGCAAATGAAGAAGTGATGGCTCTCATATCGTGCATTCCTCCGCAAGGAAATGCGGGGGGAGATCACTAGAAGAAATTTACATAGATTGCGAGACCGACCATTTCTCTAGTCTTTTCAGATCGTAAAAGTAGGGATAGCTCACTCCCATGCTGGGTTGTTAATTGCATACGCTTCCATTCAACTTCATATTTAAAGCAATATTAAGATGTGGCCAGCAGATTGACTGAGAAAGTTACGTGTTTCGTACACCAATGCCTTGGAAATAGTCATATTAGTAATCTGTATATATGCTGGTTGTACGATTGGCCCTTTGCGATCAGCTTTCGTCCAGTACTGTGTGGATAAATCTAGCTAGACCGACCATTTCTCTAGTCTTTTCAGATCGTAAAAGTAGGGATAGCTTACCCCATGTGGAGTTGTTAATATGGCGTTGTATGCATTTAGTCCTGATATGCCTGTAATGTAAGTGTAATGGCAGTGTCGCAAAATAATGGCTGTGTACATCTAGCTTAGACTGACAAGCACAGAAAGCCAGGGGATTCCCCCTGACAATCTGTGATCTTGAATTAAATCAGCTCTGATGTAAATTCGTAGGTAAATAATCATCTGTTCCTGTATAACTGGGTTGTGTGATTGTTTTCGGAGACTGCAGGTGGAGGGCTTCAGTCATGTGAATGTGTTGTCATTTATGTTTTACATATTGTGTCCTCTATGACACTGTCATTCTCTTGACATCAGTCATGTGCAAACAAGGATGGATGTTACCGGATGAGAGCCAGAAGAATTCTCACAAGAGACTTTTGGTATGATAAATCCTACAGAGTAGTTGACATCTACAATATGTACACAGATATTTCATAACTTTCATAATATATAGATCTAAAGAAACCACAGTCAATAGTTTCCTTTTCACACCACTCATTCAGCCAACATCCGTATCTCCATTTCAAAGGTTCACACTCAACAGGCGTACGGTGTGCTGTAACCTTCAATGTCAAAGTGGAGGACAGCGTGCAAGGGCAAGAGAAAAAATAGAACAGGCTGTGGAGATGTGTCCCTGTATATGATGATGACAACACACTGAGAAGTATCTCGTCCCTTTATATGACAAAAAACAGAACACACTGGAGAGATGACTTGTCCCTTTATGTGACTGGAATGTTCAATTACACTGATCAGTAGCATACAACAGGTTTTCAATTTAAGTCTCAACTACACTGATTTTAAAGCAAATCTTTTTGACTAGAGTAGAAAATGTAATCTTGTAATCTTGTTCTAGTTTCTGAAGTGGTCCATCAGCTTCAACTGATTTTTTGCACGGCATTATCTTGACAAGACTGCTACATGAGAATGGCGCTTTTCCACATGCATGATATGCTGTGTCAGCATTTCCCTGGTTTCAAACATCTATCTCATTGCTAATAACGTGAACATGATGCCTCTCCAATGTAATTTCAGAAAAGCCAGCTTCTGTGTGATTAAAATCAGTTCATCTTTCTGTTGATGTCTGTCAGACTCTCAGACAGCTTAAATTTTAGTTCCTGCAGTTTGCTCTTCTGGATCTAGAACCGAGTCTGTGCAGATACAAAATATTTCAGTGAAGCTGATGGCATGGTCTCAGGAAGCCAGATCATATGTTATTGAAATCAAACTACTACAACATTAAAAATGACCAGCTGTGGGTACCATCTTGGGTAATACCCAACTGTGGGCAATATCTTTCAAAACAGATTATTAAAATGGATTAGACACAAAAGAAACATGCAACTGATATGAAGGAATGACAAAATGTTTGTTTCTACCTTCAACAATCTTTAGATACGACCATAGCACACAAAAAGTAAATGGAGGCGACGTCCTACACACCTGACCCAAGTGACTGCAGCACACTTCACGATAAACTAAAAATAAATGAAACTGGCATGAATCATGTTGTTGCTTTGAAAATTTTGATCTACAGTTCTGTCCGTGTCTGGAGTTTAGTAAAAATTACCAGCTCAGCTTCTGTAATTATTCTAGAAAGCCGTGCTGTGGATAGCAGGGAACAATACTCTCTTCTTGACACTAACATCTCTCTCCTTGTCAGCATCATGTTTCCTTGCCTTGCGATTTGACAAGAACATTGGGGATGCACACTTGCAACCCTGCACAGCGTCATCAAACTCTAACTGCACCATGGTTTCTCTCTCACCGCCACCCGCCAGCAAAGTTCTTCAGACCCTAAGAAGCCAGCAGGGTACAATTCAAACCGACCTGACATGCAGTTCATCTTTCCCCGTCTTCCATCAAAAGCATATTGTGCACCTCCTTCATGAGCTGCAAGTCTGGCACTGGAGAGGATGAATTTGAGCAGCTTTCTAAGCCAGTCTCCGGTGTCAGCATGGCGCGATTGGCGCCTGAAATGTTCCTTGACTGAGCCTCAAAACACTCCATGTCACCATCACTGCTATTACAGCTGCAATCAATGCTCACAGTATCCGCCACTACATCCTTCACAGCACAAACATTACTTACTTCCATAACATTGCCACTGTCTTCCTGTCTCATGTTCCACTTACTGTCCTCTGCCCATCTTCTGTCTTGACTCCCATTCACAAGCCTGAACGATTTTGGCAAAAGAGTCTCTCCTGCTGATCCACTCTCAAGAATTTCCATCAAACGCAGGCGTCGTTCATCCCCATGTGACAGTTCTTCTCCTAACGCACCATAAACTCCTGAACTTTCACCATCTTTCCCAGAACTAAACTGTTCTACATGAGAACTCTGAGATTTGAAAATAATTATCATCTGCCAGTGGTTTAAACAAGTCATCCGTCTCATCAGTCCTACCAGTACAAGAAATAGTTCCCTCTGTGTCCGCTGAACTCCTGACACCTGCATCACTTCCTTCAGCTCCCTTAGATTTCCTTTCTGCATATGCACCTTGTGAGGCAGGCGCTACCTCCCTACCGCTGACTGCACTGCCGTTGACAACGCTGAGAGGTGGAACTGGAGACGGCAACAAGCCCTCAATGGCTGCCACGCTGGATGTGGTGCTGGGGGCACTGTCGCACAGCATGCTGTGTGCTCCACACTGTGGACTGTCATCCTTCCTGTAGAAATACAGTAACGCACAGTTGAGTAATACGCAGAAAACAATAGAATGTTCAGTACACAAACTTCCTGTTTATCCCTTTGTCACCATCTCTCAACAAGACACAGCTGTGCCATATTTCACAGTGAGAAAACATTACCATGCTTCTTACATAAATTTCCAGTTTATTTCTCTCCTTCTCACTGCTCCTAAAGGAAACAACGAACGAGATGCACCTTTTTATTCCCAGAAAACACTGAATTCTTTATTAAACCAACCTTCAAAAAGAAACAAATCAGATCCACATCACCATGATAAAACGTGAGTTATCAAGTAAATTGTGAAATCTTTACGCACCCACCCAGAAATATTTCAAAGATTAATAAAACATAGGAACACAGTAAAAATCTGGCAGATTAGTGGAAATATAATCAATCTATGTCACCCATTCAGGATGCAAGCATCAAATATGAATGACAAAAAGGCATGTTGTCTCTTGTGTTATAAAAAATATTTGTCAGAAAAACAACTGTTCTGCTGTGCTACCTGCAGGTGGAAAAAGATATCATCTGTGCTGCTAGTTACTGCAGAAATGCATGGATGGGAACTCATAATCTAGATGTCATGTGTTGGGGTCTGGTGGGTCAAGGAGATTACACCATAGATTCCAGGTGTGACCCATCCTCGACTCTCCAGCCCTAATTAAGGTCTATTATTCCTTGTTCAAGCCGCCATCTAGCCGCTCACGTCATCACCAGCCCAGGTTCGGTCCCTGTTCACACTTATGATCGGGGGTGCTGGCCCTAGAAGCAGGGGGCAAGGTGTTACTGACCCTGGGGCAGCCTGGGGAGCGACTAGTGCAGGTGTCAGGCTGACCAGGTGTGCTTTAGTTTGTTCAGGGGAGGATTACGTAGTTGGAGGAATCCAGTGACGCGTAGTATCGAGCATCAAGGGCTTTGATGTAGCCGATGGGTGTAAACGACCAGGAAGGGGAGGGGGTAGTTGTGTCCACCCTAGGTGTCCACTAAGGGGCATGTTCTACTAGTTGACACGGGGTGATACATGTAACCGCCTTGTTGACCACGTGCGTGTGAATGAAAAAATCTGCGGACGAATGTTGAGAATAAAAGGACTGGTTTAGACAGTCGAATGATCTTCTGCCCAAACACCCTGTGAGAGGACGTCTTACGCCCAAGTATCATGTGAGAGGACATCTTCAGCCAAATCTACAGTGAGGGCATTGTTAGCCTGAACTCTTGTGAAGAAGAGCTGCTGTGGTGAGATGTACATGTCTCGTGGTACAACTCTGCTGAAGGCTGAAGGATTCAGCTGCAGAATTTGAGGTGTCTCGTTCTGCTAGACGTGTGGAAGTCTAGCAGCGACAGCACGTGGCTTGAGTAGACCAGTTGCATAGCGCAAGGGACTCTGCGAAGGTGTGTGATCCTTCCAGACTGGCGTGAGACTCTAGCAGCGCGTGCTCCGCTGCTGTGGGAAACCTCTACGCTGACTGGGCGGGAGAGGACTGCAGAACGTAAAGGAGGGAGACCGAAGACCGCGGATAAGACAACCGTCTGAAGCAGGGGGCGAAGGTCCAGCCTTACAAGGAGGCTGTCTGTAACCGAGCTCTTGGGGTGAGCCTTTGGAAAACGTCATATCCTCTGTGGCGTGTGTGATCGTCAGCATCGAAGTCTGCTGTTACGTGAAGGTGTTCAAGAGGTCTTCAGGGTATCTACTGGTGAACATATCCAAGGAAGGAGCGCTCCAACGTACAGACTGTCGTGTGGACTGTAAGAAGCATTCGGGAACGAGTGTTGTGTGTCACGTGTTGGGGTCTGGTGGGTCAAGGAGATTGCACCATAGGTTCCAGGTGTGAACCATCCTCGACTCTCCGGCCCTAATTAAGGTCTATTATCCCCTTGTTCAAGC
>SMGT01013150.1:67764-90847 GCA_004794575.1 Lanistes nyassanus | reverse complement strand
CAGTACAAGAGGGAGGGAGGCCAGTGCTAGATGGAGGGAGGCCAGTTCTAAAGGCAGGGAGGCCAGTACTAGAGGGAGGGAGCCAAGTACTAGACAGGGAGACAATTACCTGTAGCATCATACTCTCCAAACAGTAGCGGCATGGAGAGCTCTTCAGTCTGAAACACAAAGGTGTAGAATTACATGTTAAGAAGCCCCCCATTAATTAAATGGTGATAACAAGGGAAACAGCTGTGGATAAAGTTGACATTTTGAGGCACTACCCCTTCATCGTACAGAACACAACACAAAACAGGCATTCATGCAGTCATCAAGGCAAAAGGTTGACACACGAAGGACTAAATAATGTAAGAAATTATGCAAGACGAAGGATGCTAAACAAAACTGACACTCTAAAGTGAGTATTGTTGTACTCAAGCAGCGATGAATGTCACAGATTGCAACAGTTTTCACAGTTTGTTTTGGTCAGTAGGCATTACAGCCTTTTCTTCTACAAAGGAAATATCCCGTGATTTTCCTGTCGTTCTGTTAGACCTGCTACCCCCTGGTTTCTTTCTCAGTGTCGCACTGGTCCCTCTGATTCCTCTCTCTTCTGTGGACTGATCTGCTTCTCTACCGAGCCCAAGATGGCCATTGTATGTGCTGGTCATGTGTTAAGTGCAGGCCCCCCCCCCCAACCCACCCACAGCAGCACAGTGAAGAAGTGCAGATGAGTGCCCACTGACTTACACCCTCCCTAGGTGACTCAAGGGGTGGTGAAGCGCACCATTTCCAAATTAGGGGGCAAGGCAGTGAGTACGAGTACCCTGTACACAAATTTCTTCTCGTGCTAATTTGCTTGAAACATCATTATATGTGTATCTTAAATCTTGAAAAGTATGGTAAAATCTCCCTATTAAGACATTTAAAATGCACCAGAATCAGGTCTTCATAGAGAGTACACGCAGTAGGGCTGGAATTAAGCAGTCACCAATGGCACCCCCAAAAATCATGTCAGACGACCTCAGTTTTATCCAAATTCGAACAGTTGGCAATCTCAAGCTTTGGCCAGCTGTACACCAAAAGCACCAACGTGAATGCAACCCCCCCCCCCCCAATAATCACATAAAGGAAGAGCGGACAGTTCGAATCTCGTGTAGCCTCAGGCTTTGGGACAGCACTACAGCTGAGCCACATCCTGCGGCCAAGTGGGGCAGGTGTGTCGTGGACATGCCTATCCTTTCAGCATTTCCCTGACAAGAAGTTTGGAACATGTTGCTACATCGCCATTCATTAACAACAATGCTGGGAACGAAGTTACATCTCGACTGCAAGCATAGTACACCAGCCCCCTCAAACCAAATCTGAGTCTGCACATTCCTTTGGCTTTTTTTATGTAAGAATTATGTCACTAAAACTAAAAGGATGACATACACATGTAGACCCACACATTAATTTGAAAATGTCTGGCCATTTTCAGAGAGGGTGAAAACAGTCTCCACAAGGTGTATAACTGTCAAGTGAGCACGTTTTCACCCTCTCTGTAAAATTCATGAAATTTGGTCACCCATAGAGCAAAGTGAAGTGGACAGAGGGTCAGTTATGAAGTCAAAGTCTGCAAAAACCTCGTGCCTTGCATTGAGATAAGCTGAATAATTGTCAGAACCATCATAATTTTGGTTATTAAAGGTCATTATTAGCCTACAAGGGATTTTTGTAAGCACCAGCAATTTTTTTTTCTTGTAGACAGAGGCAGCTCTGTAAGTGCTGTAAGACATCACCCCTTGGTGTTGCCTTCAGAGATAGAAGACAAGAGACGGAAGAGAAGAGACAGCGCTAGCAGAAAGCCACAATATACCTGCACTCCCATTCAAATCTAATCTCTACCCAAGAGGGAAGCAGCTAACTGGGCTTCCAGACACAAGCAAATGAAAGTGACCCACACAGTGCACTTCTGTGTTTCTGTGTTACAGTAAAACCTCCCTATTATGACTTTCCTATTTTTTCACAGACCTCTCCTGGGTTACGCTAAACATATTTTCTGTTAAGACCCCTGTTACTTAAGACCCGATTCTGGTGCATTTGACATGAGTCAGTTGTTGCCCGACAGTGAGACATCTGAACTGTAACAGGGTGAAGGACTCTTTCTGTTTATCAATTGTTCATTGTCAATTGTCACCGTGAGTGTGATGGTGTCAGTTGGCCTGAGTAATTTCTGGACGTATGACTACATGATCTGTGATCAAATATTTGTCCTCTCCAAACTTCATGCATGACATTAGATAAGAAAAACACGAATGAAGATGCATGTTTTGCAAATTCTGTGTGCAGTTTATGCACACAGATGTACAACTTAGCTTCAATCAGGAGCTCTGGGCCTTTTTGTTTTGACTGTCCTCTGTGCTGCTTTACCCAGGCCAGATAAGTTTTTACTGTCTATATGTAACTCTCTCTCTGTCTGCGTTTTGTTTCCTTCTTGTCCTGATGAAGGGGCAATGCCCTGAAACATCAACTTTGCCTGTTTTCTGTCCTTTTACTTGGTTCAGACGATATGTTTTTCTAACCTGCCTAACAGAAGTTCCAAAATCTCCAATTCCAGGAATTGCATTTCAGTGAAAACACTACTACTTCCATTTGTACAATGCAGCTTAAGGAAAAAAACCCAAACCTACTTACAGCTGTGTGTAGATGGATTTCCAGCACGTTACTTTGAACTGTGGCTGAAAAAGCGGCCAACGTAGACTTATAAAATGCTTCCACTTGGACTGTGACATTTCTGCGTCAAGAATCTGGCGCCATCTGTTACAGACTTGCCCAGCCGTCCACTTTGAAATGTCATCAAGGTATCTGAATACCACCAACAGCACTTCAACAGAAAAATGCTGACGTGACAATCTGGGCCCTAGCAACAACACTGCGTTATTAGAACATAATACACAACTGGAAGCATTCCCTTACTAGAACAGAAACCACTACCTTATTACAAATACATTATTAGAAAACAGCACTAGCAGGATTAGTTAACTAGAACACGCTACCAGCACTCTACTGCAAGAGGGTACATTAGTAGCATCATTAGTGCTAGTTTTTTTTTGTTCCTGTGTGTTCTAGTAAGATAATGGTGCTAGCCTATCCTAAATATTTTAAAATCTTAAGCAGAACACAGACAGATGTCACTGCTTTTCCCAAACAGCTTTAAAACTTAAGAAGAACCTAGATATTTCAGCCTTTCCCAAACAGTTATAAACCCAAAGCCAAACTCAGAGAGATATTCCAGCATTTTCCAAACAGTTAAAAACCCTAAGCAGAATCCAGATTAATAACATAACTTTTTTCCAAACAAGGTTCCACACAGCTCTGTGGTTCTGAGACATAAGAATTGCAATGCCTCATTGTGTTTATATGGCCCACTAAAACTAATTTTATGAGCCACAAGCCCTCTACATCAAACTACCTTTTTTCTGCAGTTTTAACATTTAATTATACAAAGGCACTAGAAACCCCAGATAGCCCAATGTTGTCTCATCAAGTAGGCCAATGGGCCATGGACAATTCTCCCAAAACTGAAATCTAAGACAAAGAGTGATTAAAAAAAACCTTTTAAGCCAGGTGAGAGACATTAAACTTTCTCAGTCCCGCAAAAGATATCTGCTTTGAGAGGCTCCAGCCATACAACTGTGAGGTGAAAGGATGACACTACAGACCCTTCCATTTGTATTATCAATGAATAAGTACAAATTTTAGATTAGAGCCACATCACTACAACACAAGTCAACAAAGAGCATACAAGCCCCATTTTTACAATGAAGGCTAATTATACAAATTTGTGATATGTCACATATTTCACTGTGTCTCATTTGTACCAAACAGTTTACGAGATCAGCAATGGTTTGAAGAAAAGGCCAAGTCTTCCCTACAATTTTTATCTGACAATTAATAGCACATATAATTCTATTAAAATTCAAATGGCTATTGAAATCTGAAAATGGACTATTCAAATAAGTTATAAAATATTGCTTTATATATGTCAGCGAAAATAGAAATGGCTCAGAAACGAATTGCTAAGCAGCAGAATTTACTTCTTGAAGGGAAGGTGGGGGAAAATCACATAGTTGGTGAGAACTTCACGTGTAAACATTCAAAATTATGGTTAGAAAAATGCACAGACAAGATGCACAGCTAAAAATTTAAAATATTTTACTCTGAAACAGAATGCCAAGTCTATATAATGATTACATAAAACTCAGTGGAACTTTGAAATTAGATTTATGTTAAATTAACAGTAATTCAAGCTGAAATGAAAAACGATTTAAAAATACCAAATCTGCACATTTTCATATATACATGCCCTCTTTTCTTTTTGTTTTTTTGTTGGGAGTGGGGAGGTCTGAGTTAAGAATCTTTAAGTTTTTGTCACATTCCCAGTGTTAAGCCACAGCCAGACCACATACCTTCTGGGGGTAACGAATCAACCAGGCCCTCTGGTACCTGATCTGTCTCTCGTGCCACTGTTAAACAACCGATTCTCTCAGCCAGTTTATCTGTCTTGTGCACCACAGCTTTCACAACCTTTGCCCCTGAGTCACTGCTAGCATAGAAATCTGCTTCAGCAACAGGTTCTTCATTTCCTGAGTCATCAGAATCTGCCTTCTGCAAACAGATTTGTAACGTTTGCTATTAATTTATGCCAGGTCAACAAGTTTGCTATGTAACTATGCCCAAGGTGACCATCAGCACTAAGACTCCATGAGGTTCTTGACACCCACAGTACTTTAAACCCTAAGCCATGTCTTCAAATATGACAGCATCAAGAGCTAGCTCAAGCCTTGGAATTGGTGACTCAGAAGACATGCCAACCTAACTATTTAGTCTCTAGGATAAGGAAACAAAACATTACAGCTGGAGCCCATCAATGTACACAAAATATCCTGCAACATGTTCCTTCAGCTAAATTGTGCCATCCATAAACACAAATAAATTTTAATATGTATAATAAGATTATTCTTTACTCTAGCTCGAGTGGGGAGACTTGAGAACCTATACATATATATCCCACAACCATCCTACAGTTGTAAAAAAGAGAGAGAGAGTCGTTAGCTGACAGTTACTTTTCTGTGATATAACAAACCGTGTAACAGATGACAAGTCACTTTACCGTGATATAACAAACCGTGTAAGAGACGACAAGTCACTTTACTGTGATATAACAAACCGTGTAAGAGATGACAAGTCCCTTTACTGTGATATAACAAACCGTGTACGAGACGACAAGGTATTCCCCTAGTCAGCCTGATTCGACCTAAAGCTACCCTCAAGTTTCTTTCTTTAATCTCGACCAGGTTTTCCAGCTGACATAGTGCTGGGAGTGTAGTAGGAGGAGGGTGGTCTCAAGGCCAGCTGCTGGACTGCTTGTCATCACTGCAAATTTTTATGGTTGTCGGAATGCATCAAATGCATGTAAACAGAATGTGAGGTTGGTGATCTTCACAAACAACTGCTCTACCCCAAAGATCATTTGTTCTTGAACACCTGTGCACCGCCTTGTCAGTGAGGGAGGTAGGCAATGCTGGTGGATACTGGAGTGCCACTGTAAGTATTGTGAGATGGCATGGCAACACCTTGACCATAAGTCAGGCTTATCTCTCCAAGGATACCCTGAAGTAACTGTCTTTGATTTTGAACATGTATTGAGGGTGACAGACTGCTTGATGTAAAAGAGGTGTGCATGTGTGAGTGTGCGTATGTGAATAACCAAGCCGAGCTGATCATCTTGTGCAAACTAGTTGACTTGGGTGTACACACATTAAAGTAAGCAAACTGACATTAGCGAGTGGGCAAATCAACTTAGGTGAGTGGGCAAAATGACTTAAGCAAGTGGGTGAAATGACTTAAGTCGGTGGGCAAAATGGATGCAGTGAGCAAACTGGTTGAAGGGTGAAATGCAAGTTGGACTGTATTCCCAAAAGTAGGAACAACAGGCATGCATGGTAAGTGAGAACATCGGCTATTACATCAGTACTTTATGATCAGAGGTCTAAGTCTACACAGGCTCTTCAATCCTGCCTGGCTCGATGAACTGACCTTCCACTTGTTACTCCCACATACACCCCTTGAAGGAAGCACTCAGTGAGCAATGTACCCTTAAGCCCCACAGCTGTGTGGCTGGCCACACTTCTTCAATTTGTTGGGCAGCACTTCTGACCATACACATTACTGCAAATCTTTGCAAAATCAGCAACAGAAAAACATTCTTTAATGAGATGTTTTGACGTTCCATTTCCATACTTTGACTGATCAATGGGTTTTGGAGACATCAGCTCATAGAACTGTTTAGACTATTATAACATTTACAGAAGGAAAAAAATTAGTTAAGTTGAGATAAGGGCACACAGTTTCTTCAGAGTATCCTGAGACATAAGGTCTCTCACTGTGTGTACAACACAGCAGTGACCACAACAGCCAATGAGATCCTAGACAAACATCATCCAGTCAAATAGCCCAGGATCACAGATGACATCCTTGTTCTGCGTGACAAAGGAAGAGAAATGAAAACAAGGATGCATAAGGAGCAGTGAAATACAAAGAATTTACTAACAGGAAGGTCAGAAGAGCTACGAGATGAGCAAAGGAAAAAATGGACAGAACAGCAACTGGTCAAATCGAAAGGTTGAAGAGGAATACTACAAAAATCCTTATCAAACAGCGAAGAACCTGACAAGCACAAGACAAAGGAGACCCTCAACCACCCAGGACAAATCAGGAAAATGTCTTGCCAACAGGAAATCCTCTCTAGATGGACAGAGCAGAGCATAGAACTATACAACTACAGACTCACAGGAGATCTAGCTGTACTCAATGTTTCAGAATCAAACCACCAAGATGACCACCTCATACTTCTTAAGGAAGTGGAGACAGCAATCAAATCACTGAAAAAAAGAAAGTCAGCTGGAGTAGCCAGCATCCCAGCAGAACTGATCCAAGCCAAATCACAGCAATCTGCAACAAGGTCTGTCAGACAGGAGAATGGTCCACACCTTGGGTTCAGTCTCTGTCACATTCCCCCTGTCACGTTATGGGGTCTGGCGGGTCAAGGATATTGCACCATAGATTCTAGGTGTGACCCATCCACGACCCTCAGTCCCTAATTAACTTGATGACCCCGCAGGGACCCGCAGGGCTAAGAAACCCCAGAGGCCGCATAGATTTACATGTTTTAAAAAACTACCGCTTAAAAACTACCACACTCACAGCAATATATTTTACATATTTAGAAAGATCTATTCTTCGGCATCACAATGGAAACAATACTTTTAGTTAGAAATATTAAATACTACTTACTGTTTGGTGCCAAATGCAGTCACTTTTTGCCCACACAACAAACGAAACACGTGTAGCCATTGTTAACGACGAAGCAGACCTGGCCAGCCGCTACACTAAACC
Source organism: Lanistes nyassanus (assembly GCA_004794575.1). NCBI lineage: Eukaryota > Metazoa > Mollusca > Gastropoda > Architaenioglossa > Ampullariidae > Lanistes > Lanistes nyassanus. Next base: position 83,428 of record SMGT01013150.1, on the reverse strand, counting down.
TCGTTTGGCAAGCCGAAACTGTTTCCAAAACTCATTTAGACAGTGCAGGGGAAACAAGCGATGATAGAGCTTTACAATGATATAAAGTTTACCTCCCTTACATCGTTAAATGCATCGCTGCAAATTTTAAAATTCGTCATAAGTCTGCCAACATCGCGGACTAGCGGGTCATTTAGGTTGTCGCAAGTTAGCCAAACCCTCGGGGTCAAAGAGTTAAGGTCCATTATCCCTTAGTTCAAGCCACCATCTAGCTGCTCACGTCATCACCAGCCCAGGTTAGGTTCCTGTTCACACTTATGGTCAGGGGTGCTGGCCGTAGAAGCAAGGGGCAAGGTGTTACTTACCCTGAAGCACAGCTAGGAAGGGACCAGTGTAGGTGTTAGCCAGGCCAGGTGCGGGTTACTTGGGCAGGGGAGAATTACGTATCAGGAGGAAGCTGTGGATGCGTAGTGTCGAGCACCAAGGGCTTTGATGTAGCCGAGCGGTGTAAACAACCAGGAAGGGGAGGGGTAGCTATGTCCACTCTAGGTGTCCACTTAGTGGGGTGTTCTAGTAGTTGACACGGGGTGTGGCTTCCAATGTCTCTGACCTGATTGGTTGATACATGTAACCGCCTTGTTGACTACATGTTTGTGACTGAAAGAATCTATGGACGAAAGTTGAGAATAAAAGGACTGGTTTAGACCGTCAAATTATCTTACGCCCGAACATCCTGTGAGAGGATGTCTTACGCCCAAATATCCTGTGAGAGGACATCTTCAGCAAAATCTACAGTGAGGGCTTCGTTAGCCTGAACTCCTGTGAAGAAGAGCTGCTGTGGGGAGACGTATGTGCCTCGTGGTACAACTCTGCTGAAGGCTGAAGGATTCAGCTGCAGAATTTGAGGTGTCTCGTAGTACTAGACGTGTGGAAGTCTAGCAGCGGCAGCATGTGGCTTGAGTAGACCAGTTGCATAGTGCAAGGGACTCTGCGAGGTTGTTGGATACCTCCAGACTGGGGTGAGACTCTAGCACGTGCTCCTCTGCTGTGGGAAACCTCTACGCTGACCGGGCGAGAGAGGACTGCAGAACGCAAAGGAGGGAGACCGAAGACCGCAGACAAGACAACGTCTGAAGCAGGGGGCGAAGGTCCAGCCTTACAAGGAGGCTGCCTGTAACCAGGGTGAGCTCAAGGGGCTGTGTGCCAGCCTTTGCAAAATGTCATATCCTCTGTGGCGTGTGTGAACGTCAACATCGAAGTCTGCTGTTACGTGGAGGTGTTCAAGAGGTCTTCAGGGTATCTACTGGTGAACATATCCAAGGAAGGAGCGCTCCAACGTACAGACTGTCGTGCGGACTGTAAGAAGCATTCGGGAACGAGTGTTATGTTCTGTGAGTGTTGTGCATCACGTGGTCATTCATTTCTCGTAAGCAAAGGTGAGATTGAGGTACGTGGTTTGTCATTGTGTTTAATGGCGAGGCGGGTGACGTAGGGTGGTATTAGATGTTATAGTAGACCTAGCTCAAACAGAAGGAAATTGCGGGACTCCTAGAGTTGAAACGAGTTGTAACATATATTGTCTTGATTGTAAATACTCGCTGTTTATATCAACAATACATTCTTCTTTTTTTGTGTTCACTGTATTATGGTCTTTTGTTGTTCTTTATGGGAGACTGTAGGTGGTGGGGGTTCAGCCATATGATTAAGAAATCATATTAATTCATTTTAGTAATACAGTGATATTTCCACCTACGCATATGTCACACTCTTGACGGTGGTCGTGTGAGCGAGAACAGGAGACGACCCATCAAGAGCAAAAAGAAATCTCCCAGTTCTGACACCCCCCAAAATGGCAACTAGCAACTACACCAGAATTACCACAAGGTCATACTCAACAGACAGCAGCCGGAAGGCAAAAAAGATCATCACAGAGGATGAGACAGGATTTAGAGCAGGGACAGCACTACTGAACAGATCTTCAATCTAAGGATACTGTGAAAAATGCCTCTAATACCAGAAAAATCTCTACCATATCTACAGACGTTAAGAAAGCTTTTGGCAGAGTGTGACATGCAGCAATGTGGGCAACTATGAAGATGTACAACATCAACACCAAGCCGATCAGTGTCATAGAACAACTCTACAACAAAGCCACCAGTGCAGTTCTTTTCAACGTTAGTACATTGTACAGGGGAATGGTTCACGACTATGGTCAGAGACAGACAAGACCGTCTTCTCTCTTTCACACTCTTCATCATCTTCCTAAGGAGAATCATGACAGACACCCTGGAAGGTCAGGAAAGAACAGTCAGCATGAGTGGCAAAACAACAACCAGCTCGTGCTTTGCCGATGACACTGATGGCGTAGCTGGCAATGAAAAAGAGCTTGCTGACCTGGCTGAACATCTCGACAAGTCATCAACAACCTATGATATGGAGATCCGTGCAGAAAAGACCAAACAGATGACCAACAACTCTAAAGCATCACCACTGACATCAGACTCATGATGACAAGCTAGGATCAGTCCACAGATTCCAGTACCGTGGGTCCAGTGTCTCTAATGAAGTCTCAAAACAGGAAGTAGTTACTAGAAAAGCACAGACAACAACTTACAAAACTGAAACCAGTCTGGAACGGCAACATCATCTTCAGTTCCAAGATCAGACTGATGCCCACCCTAGTCATCCCCGTCTGTCTCTACACTTGTGGGAAATGGAGCCTGAGAGCTGATCTGCAGAGGATTCAAGTGAGATGTTTCAGATAGGTCCTTTGTATCTCGTACAAAAACTCCATCATCAATGGGACAATACCTGAGAAGGATACAACAAGTCAATGGAGACATAACACCTCCAGATCATTAGGACTTGCGGATACCATTTTGTAAAGGCACATGCATCCTCACTTTCTTTGTGTACAAAGACCTTGTTGCTACAGACATATTTAAAGTAAGTAGAATATGGTGCTGTTGTGATATATGAACTCCTTTTCACACTAAGTTTCTTACCTGTCTACAACTGATATTGAATTATAATACTTAGCAAAGCCTTTATTTCTCTGTGTTGTTTATTGCGACAGTCATTCATGTTTTATTTAATAATGCTATTGCCAGTAAAGCTTTCATAATACCTGCAACTGGAGTGCTGTTGGTGTGTATGTTTTAGGATTAGACCTAACTCAAACTATTTCATAAATTTTGTTGCTGGTCTCTGGGTGCTCTTAAAAAATATAGCCAGAGCATTACCATGGACACCCCACCCCCATTTACAACTCCCTCTGATTTCCAACCCAAACTTGGCTGATGGACAATATTTTCTATCTCAATGTCACTTACAACTCCTCCTCAAATGTCATACAACTGAACATTTAGGATGTTTTCCGACTTTCACGTGATCTTAGAACATTCCACAAAAGTGGGGAAAAAATGGGTAAGCCTTTTCGAGAGTGACGGTTGCCAATTTCAGCAGAGATGTGCGTAGGGAATATATACATACACATTGGATTTTGGTTAGTGCAGCAGAAGACAGCATGTGCAAATCACTGGAGAGCTTGTCATCACTTTTAATCTACCACAACTATGGCAGAGAAAGGAAGTGCACAAAAAATGAAAGTCCACATCCAACCGACAGCAAATACACTGAGTGGGGGGGGGGGGGGAAGCCTACCTCTGTATAGACTTCGCCTTCTCCTTCTTCCTTGTTGAAGGAAAACAAAAAAAGATGGCACGTGCTACAAACTGGCTGACCAAAGTTGTTGCCATAAAAACCACAGCACATCATGCAGGAGTCATACTGTAAACAACAAAACCTTTTATTTTACTTGTGATTTTATACATACATGATTATATATAGACATTATTGCAAATATATAGAGAGAAAATATATATGTATGCTATATTAATAACATCTATATACATGTAACACTAATATTCTATATAATTCTCTATCTTATTAGGCTTTTTTGGACAACTGCCAAGTTTGAAGTAATAATCATAAATCTACTGTGTGACAATCTACTGGATTTTTCTGCACATTTGATTTCTCTGCATATCTGCTGATATTTTTAGAGGGATTTATCCCGAGACATCCCCCCTCCGCCATGCCTTTACAAATAGTACTTGTCTAATTTATTTCTTGTGAGCTAACAATTGATCTATTTTTGGAAAAAATAAAGTTACTGAGTTCTGAGATGGTGCTTTTTTAAAAACAAAATTTGGCAAACTCCTTGACTTTTCATTTTCCTCACAAAGTTCAGTCTATTGCAGTATTAATCTTTTTTTTCCTATATTGATGTAAGAACTTTCAATATGTGCAGTCTAAAATGCCTTAGAATTCTTTGGCTATTCATCATACCAGTTTATGAGAGTTCACAGAAATAAACAGCAGTGTTTCGTCTTGGTCAGGAGCAGAACTAATATTCTCATGCTAAGGTTTCAGTCTCTGAGACTACTTCATAAGCCTTGGTTCTCTCCATGTTCTTGGCCTGGCTTGCATGAGTGTTCAAATCTGCATTTCTGATAGTAAAAGCGGCCGTAAGGCCCAGTGTATTTTATATACACTTTTACGTATGAACAGGAGAATGCTCATGCAAGGCAAGCCTGCCTCATAGATACATGTAGTACAAGTTGCACATGACAAATTATTTAGTCAAATTCAATTTTCAGCACGTTGCTTGCATTAGCATGTTCCAGGTAATTTCTTGATAGTACGAATACTTGCATTTCTGATTTACACTGGCTTCCAATTCCAAGTTGGTGCAATTCTATGACTATTAAGCAATTTCTGATATAATTTACATGGAGATAATTTACAATTTTTACCTACTGAAAATGAGTTGTGTTTTGCTGCACTGCAGTCGTGTGAAGAATTTTGAACACTTAATACTGTCAGTCTTATTAAAAAGCTTATAGTCTGTAGAATCCCTCATTTTAAAAACATTTTAGTGAAGAGAAGTTAAATCAAAATGGGAACAGCAGTCAAAGCTATCTTATAACAAAAGAGGTGATTTTTTTTGTTTTCCTTCTCTTCTATTGTTCTTGTATGTGTTTAATTCTTCAATTAATTTAAGCATCAGATAGTTGTTTAGGGAACCCTATTTGCAACTCACCAAAAGCACCGATGAGGCGAAAGTAAAACTTAAGTGACTTGGTTTTAGTCTTTAGACTAAATCATTGTTAGGCAGTGAAGGGGAATGGGGAAAGTCAAATCGAATAATTAATAAAAGACTTCAAGAAAATTGAGACAAAAATATCAAAACCCAAAAAAAGATAAAGAAAGTTTGCATAAAATGTACCTCTGGTTTTAAAAACTCTTGTATTTCTGGTATGGTGTGGCGCTTTTGTCGTGCCATTGAATGATTATTTACGTTCTCATCGTCAGATCGTGCCAGGGCGGAAGTAACCCAGTCAACGAATATTTTCAACTTATTTTTGCTGCTATAAATAGCTGTTTTCAGAACAATCTTTAAGCTTTATTATAGATGCATAAATATTATCAACAGATGTGCAAGCTGTCATGTGACACGATCTATACAGGCTTATTGCCTTTCGCGTTATCCTTCGTTGGCTCAGCTCCTGTCGGGAGGGTACAAGCTGAGACCACTCAGGGACAGTTACTCCCCAAGCAAAACCCACGGATTAGAAACTAGCTCTTGTGTTCACTGAGGTGAATAACTTGGAGGTAACCTGTTGTAATATCGTACACTAGCGAGTTATTAAGAATGTTATAATAGTCCATACAGTATAAAAAGAAATTGGTGGTACCGGCGTTAATAAGATTACCTCAAGGAGTTTTATTAGACGGGGCATATTTTTTTTCTCAAATTTGCGGGTGGGCTGTTTATTCAAGCAGTGTTAGTCACAGTGTCCAGTTATTATCAGTATTGTGTCTACTCAATACTGTATATATTTATTATTAGAAATATATAAAATTATAATCAAATGTACATCATGATCATAATATATTATGTATTTATATACACCGAAGAAACATTACAGTTTAAATATTATGCCAGTGTATTATTCACTGTTTTATAGCAGTAATTTACCTAAATTAATCATGTGCACATAAAATAGAAATATAATTTGTGGATAACAATAAAATCCGATGAATTACACAAAGTACAGTTCAGTTGTAACCAGTTTCTTGGACATGATAACGATTGGGAATGACATTTCATTTTCAACAATAAGTGTAAAATATTGCAAAAAGGTAACAAAATACAAGAAATATCTGATGCTTTCAAAGACCAGTCCACAGAGACTATCACTATCAGAAGTCTTGTAAATATGGGGGTGGGGGTGGGGGACTGAAATGATTTTACAAAAGCCTGACTTGTTGGTATCTAAATTCCACAGTTGCTGAAGTCATGCCATAGCCAGTGTAAATGAGAGTGTGTGAATTAAAACAAAGATGGAAATCTAATAAAAAGATAATGATGTGAATATTAATATAACAGAGAAGTGACATCCATTTGTAAAATAATATTTTCAGCATCAACAGCCACATAAACAAGATGAGTTTTGGGTCATTAAAAGACAACCTTCAAGTGAAAACATTTGAAAGTCAAGATGAAGTTGATGAAAAGAAACGACGAAGGCAGGAACAATGGGAGAAGACACGCAAGCCAGACGATCCCGAAGGTGAGATCTTGGCTGACCATAAAGATCAGTGCTTTCAATCCAGTGTCAGTGTTTATAATCCAGTAGTAGAACCAGTCATTTGTAAGTATGAGGAAAATAAGGACAATCTGTCAAGTTTGGTTCTACTGATAGGGGATCTTGAGTGTTTTCTGCATGGGGAATTAAACGTTCAGGTGTGTCAATCTGCGATAGGACTAGGCCTAGGCCCCTGAAAATCTTCTTCAAACCTAATCCCAAATCAGTTCAAGAAGTACATGTGTATTTGATTTTTAAATTGACTTGTGAAGCAATTTTTCTCTGCTCTTGTCCTCATTATATTCTGTTGCCATGGGTGCAAGTTCCAGAACTCAAACGACAGAAACTGGATGATGAGGAACCAAAGTCATGGACAAACTTAGTACATTGTACTTGATCAGCAAGTGTGCAATACTGCAATTAGCCACTCTCCTGTCCCCTAAGGAAAAAAAATGTCAACTCCATGAGACTGTGCAGAATCCTTCCCTTTCATTGCATCAATATTTTAGATATTCTGTAACAAAAGCAACAGTTTCAACTGACCACAAGTGTAGGTGCAAGGTTCTTCCTGAGAAAAAGCTGCAATAAGTGTAAATCAAAATCTTTCTTCAGCGGTGTTTGTGTCTCAAAGGATCTGCCCACACCGCTGCACTCAGTGGACGTTAAGCAGTACACCAGCCAGCCAACACTAACTACGTGTACTGATGTAGTAACAACCCAAAAGGTGTCGGTAAAATGTCTTAAATGCTGTAGACTTTCCAACATCATCTTTACATCTTTACAAAGGAGCATAGTATCACAACCAGTCCAATGACAGCACACAATACGCCATCCCAGAGTGCACTACATGTATCTCAATAAATTTATTGTAAACAAATGTTGCATGCTCTTTTTCTCCCTCCTTGTCACTATTACATGCAGCTTTCATACATGGAAGAAGGGATTTTCATTTTTTTGAAAAAAAATCGTTAATTTCCATATCCCTGATTAATTTATAAAATGTCTTCATTCAATGTTTCCTGAGATTTTCTTTTAAAAAAAAACCCAAACAAATCATTGTATTGCTCCCAAACTCCTTCCCTTTTCTAAAAGGTTCCCTTGAAAGCGAGAGGAATTTATATCTGCAGGATAATTCCAAAGGGTTTGAGAAATGTATAGCTGATAAGATAATTGCAAAAGGTTAGAGGAATTTATATCTGCAAGATAATTGCAAAGGGTTAGAGGATGTGTAGCTGATAAGATAATTGCAAAGACTCATCTTTCTTATGTTTGGGCTTCAGTGAACTGTGCTTGTGCCAGTAAGTAGACCATAGGAAAGTGTGTTAACCTAAAGTATTCTCTAGTGCTAAAGTGGGACAAAAAGTTAGCTCCCACCTGTGCTTATTGTAACATTCTGCACTGAGCACCCTCCTCTCCTTTCAGAATAGTCAAGCACATACCTCAGTTTACCTTCATTTCAATCTAGTGTTTGTTAATTTCTCTCTCCTTTTTTACCTTCAATTTTACTCTCTTTAGCTCCTCTAGAAACTAACCCTCTCTATAACTAACCTATGTCTATCCTCCCCTCACCATCCTGTAACCCCCTAATTCCCTTCTCTTCCTATACTAGCTGGAACTGCAGAAGAGGGTCGTGATGTGATTGGCTACATGCATAAGCTTCCTTGCAAGCCACTTTTTAAATCTATCCGTTCACAGTATTATTGTCCCACAGTGTGCGACCCAGTTGACTTTGCTCAGCTAAGTGCTTGGGTTTTTGTTTTTTTTTATTTTTGTTGTCTTTATCTGTTTGTGTTTCCCTGACAAAGGTCTGTGGCATTTGTAGCTTGGCTCAGTTCCTCTTGTCCGTTTCAAATTAATACACAAATGGTTTGTGACTGCTTATAGCATGGTGCTGCAACACCATTTATGAGTGTATTACTGATCTCATAGATTGGGGGACCAGTCTTTCACCCAACCAGTTCTCTCACTCCCTCAGTTGATTTGCCCACTCTCCTAAGTCAATTCACCCACTTGCTTAAGTCAATATGCCTACCATGCCCCACCCCACTTCCCATGATCCTCGACTACTTCTGAAGACGTGCAGACTTGCTGGCCCCAGGGGACCTGGATAGCAGAGTTGGTAGACTGGTGCAGACTAGCAGTTGGAAGGTTGCTGGTTCAAATCCCGGTGTGGCCAAGGCCAGTTTCCTAGAGTTATACATTATGCAAACTCCATTCGGCCATCTCACACACTAAACTGCCTGTCTGCACTGGCCATCTTACTGCGGCTATCAGTCTGGTGGTTCTTTCAGTGTATAGCTTAGTAACAGGGCCTATTGCCCTATAGTCCACCATCCTGATTACCACCCAGTTTGTGGGTGGAGTAATGAGAGAGAGAAAGAGCATGAAGTTGTTAGCTGACACAAACATTGTGATATACCAAATTATGTAAGAGGTAATAAGGCAACACCTTGTCAGTCTGGCTCGCTCCAAAGCTGTCCCAAAGTTACTTTGTTTGATCTTGAACAGGCTTTCTAGCTGACATAGTGCTGGGGTGGGTGGAGGGTTACAAAGCCAGCCACTAAACTGCTGAAATCGGTGCATTTCACACAGAGGTGCAACAAGAGAACATGTCAGGTTATTGTGATGTTTGTAGTTATTGTGACATTTGTAGTAGACCGTGTAAGAGCTGATACTTGATTACATGTTTCTCGCGCTGTGGGCATCTGTATCAAATGCAGCAACTTAATACCCGGTGCTAACAAGCTGTCTAGCAGGTGGCTTTGTAACCAGCACCAGCACCACCCCCTCCCAAGCACTATGTCAGCCAGAAAGCCTGTTCATGATCAAAGAAAGAAACTTTGGGCACCTGTGGAACTAATCAGGCTGACTTATGGTTGAGGTGTTACTTTGTCCCCTTACATGGTTTGCAGTCAGGTGAACTCTGTCTTTCTCTCTCTCTCAGGCTGTTCGGGTAAGTCAGAGGTTAACAAAACGATGGCACTTCACAGATTGATGTGTGTTACACAGAATGTCCACCAGAAGAGACTCGCACACTTTACCAACAGCTGCAGGACAACAAGGAGATGAAAGACAGGGAGTATGAGGAACAGCACCGCCTGCGTGAGTTCTGTGTGCAATGTCATTTCCGTCACAGACGTTTTTTGTGTGGATGTCCTCACACTTATGCCATGTCATTTCAGTCAAGGAAGTGTTCGTGTAGAATAAGATGTCCTCCCAGTATGAGAGACATGCATAATTAGTACTTTCCATGTCACTTCAGTCAAGGAAGTGTTTGTCCAGATGCCATCCCAGCATAAAAGCCCTATGTGAGTGTTAACTCGGTAAAACCATTACACATAGATGGAATGCATGATTGAGAATCTCACTGTGAAAGACATGCATTGTTGATGCTTGCAATTCTCATATACGTGCAGGGAGTGTTCATATATCAGTGCTGGTGTGAAAGATGTGCCTGGTTAGTACTTGCCATGTCATATTATGTGAAAGTGAAGTAGATTTAAAAAATATTTATTTTCTAATTTGGGGGGGGGGGTTGAATTATGCAGTGCCACTGTGGGATGGAATAGATGTATGTATTTATGGTGGCAATAATAAGAGAACACTCTTCTGATGTGGGGGTGGGGGTGGGGCAATGTGTTCTATCATTGAATGGAGGGAGGGTGCCATAAACGTGCAGGCAACAGCATCAAAGGTCTAGAGGGTTACAATGTAATAAACATGTGCAGGCAACAGCATCAAAGGTCTAGAAGAGGAAGAAGTCAAGTTCCTGCAGCATGTTTCCAACTGCCAACTGAAGCTGCAGCGAGAGCGAGAGCAAGAAGAAACAGCTATGTTTGAAGAACTCAAAATATCCTTTGGCTTGTGTACTTTTATGCATAAGACAGAGAAAGAAGATTGAAGGGACTCAAGTGTATTGTTTGTGGGGTTTTGGCCTGACCTGGTTATATTTACCGGGTAGGTGGTAAAGGTGTTATAAACTAAATCGTTAGCTTAAATGCTACAGTGGGGAAAAATCACCCTAAATAAGAAGGTATATTTTTCAGATTTTAAAACATTTGTATGATAGTGATTGACCAAAGTTTTGAAATTTTTTGCAATCTCACCGTTGGCATTAACTCGAGGTTAACTCATGCTTTTTTTATATAAATGTTGCTCAAAGCTGTAGGTTTTTTCTGTGATTTTGATAAAGTATTGCAGATGCATCACTCATATCAAGTATCTGAAAAAAAGGTGCCTTTACGTAGCTGTTGCAGTTTTGGTTGGTATTTCCAGAAAGGGGGGAAAACTAGGAAGACTAAGACCTGGAGGACATGGAGATTTGAGAGGGGGTTGGAGGGAGCTTAAAAATGTAGGCAGCGGTCCATTTGTCAGCAAGGAGATAGGAGGAGGGATTGTTGTTAATATGATTGCATAGAGCCACAAAATAGAATAGAAGCCAACCTAGACTTATTATCAACCATCACACCATTGCGAAGAGAGGATTATAACTAATAGAACATTTGTCATGAAAAGTCCTGGACATGCGCATAGCATGATGCAGTCTGTACTGTGTGATGTCTTGTTTGCAGCTACATTACCTGTACAGAGTATTTTGTGTACAGTCCCTTCCATAACATTGCATCATCTCTGTGATGCCTTGACTATGTTACATCTTTGCGGTGCCCGTAACCCCTACTTTATGGTATCGTGGTAATGCTACAACTGTACTGACATCTAAATTACAGAGAAAGTGCACATCCCAACACTTTATTCTCCACTGCTGTAGGTGGTGGCCAGCACAATTGATTTCTTTCACAAAAACATCTAGTGGCATATTGGACCCCCTCTCTCTCCCCCTCTGGTGACTGCTTCACCTGGTGGACTAAAGATGGTGGCACACTCTACTGGCACACACACACACACACACTTTGAAAACAGGAGATAGGCAGCATAGATGGCATCAGAGTGCAAGTTCCAAATGCACCCACATATTAAGGAGGAATATCAAGAATAGAAAGGAACAAGTGACTGCTGCTTGGGAGATAAATCTAAGTTAATAAAAATTAAATGGAGCCAAGCTAAATCGATAGACAACACAATCAACAGTTTTGGGGCATCACCCCTTTGACATTTCAACATATCTTTGCCCACACAGCAGACAACATGAGCGTTTGTGTTGTGTGTTGACTCTATGCACCGCAAGAATATGGAGTCATGCTTCATCTCCATCTTTGGCACTATGGCACCCACAGGATTGAACCTAAAGCAACTACACACACACACACACGTGTATGAATCAGCAACATATGAAAGGTTGGAATAAAAGGACTGGTTTAGAATGCCAAGTCATCTGCTAAATCAGCTGAGAGACATTTGCGGTGGATCTGCTGAAATCATCTGTTATGACTATGGCTAGTCTGCCGATGACATACTGTTGGTGTCTCCTTGTACTGGACTTTTATGAAGTCCTGTATTAGCAGTACACGTCTTGAGCAAACCATTTGCTGTTGTGCAAGGTACTTTTCGGGGTTGTTATGTCCCCCACAAGACTCGTGTGGGACTCTTGGCACATGTGTCCTTTGCTGTGGAGAAACTCTATGCTGACCGTGCAAAAAAAGAGGCACAGAACGTGAAGGAGGAAGTTGAGGGACAGAAGGAAGACAACCATCTAAAGCAGAGTCAGAGATACCGCCATGGTTCTGTGTGTCGGGCTACACATCTCAGGTCCACCAACTGTGAGTTTGCTGACACGGGGTGAAACAATTCCTTTCAAACCCTCAGTCAAGTATCTCCGTTACACCTTGATCCGAGACTTTCCATGCAACCATATATCCATTCTGTGTGTCGGGCAACTTTTTTTTTTTTGAGCTCTGAAGGATTTCTTGCATCCGACCCTGTCTGTCCGCTAAAGCTGCTGCTAGACTCATATCCTCCACTGTTACTTCTCGCCTGGACTCCTGTAACTCTGTGCTTGTAGGTCTCCCTGCTGAACAGATCGCTCAACTTCAGCGGGTTCAAAACCACACCGTGAGTCTTGTCTTGAGGCAAAGCGGAGCATGCAACACCCATGCTCCAAGAACTTCACTGGCTTCCAGTATTCAGTACAAGATCACTGTGCTCGTGTATCGTCACTGTGATGGTACACTCCCACCGTATCTGTCGTCTTTTCTTTCCACCTACCACCCCGCTAGACAACTTGGGTCCTCCTGCGAAAAACTTCTTATAGTAACAAAAACCAATCTTAAAGCATTCAGTGAGCATTCTCTTAGTTTTGCTGACCCTAATGTCTGGAACTTGCTGCCGGCTAAACTCCATGATGCTGCTTCTCTTGCTTCATTCAAAACACATCTTTCACCTCGCTTTTCACTGATTGTACCGAGCTTGTTGGTAACGCTGTGCTATGTGAGGGAGAGAGAGAGAGTTTAAGAAAAATAGAGAGAGATTGCGAGCGTGGTTGGTGGTTGCTTTCTTGGTGCGTCTTTATGTGGTTGCATCTGGTGTCTGATATACTGTGTGATACTGTGGCTGTCTTCGTTGTTTTCGTAAAGCGCATTGAGCCCTTCGAGGGAATAGGGCTGTAGAAGAATCCTTTTGTCATTATTATGGTGTGCAGTGAGAAAATTATCTGAAAGCCATAAGTAATACAGTGATAATGTTTCCACCTACACGTCATCCTCAACGACGGTTGTGTGGAGTGAGCACTAGAATGATGCAGTAATAGAAAAAGCTCACTCCGACACGTCCGACACGTGATGACATCTGTCTTTATCTCTACCCGCTTGCATCTGTGTTGTCCTGACAAAGAGATAATGCCCCAGAACTGTGGATTGTCTCACCTGTTGTTTAATTTAGCTTGGCTCAGTTCCATGTTTGGTAACTTAGAGGAAGATGTATAATCATGGTATTTCAAGGTATAACTGCAAGTGGATAAGACTAAAGTCATTCCCTCATTTTCTTTAACGGTTGTTAAGAGGCAGCAACTAAAAGAGCAGAAAAAAGTCCTGAAGCTATGGAGACCAGAAGGTTATCATCGTCATCATCGTCTACATCTGGAGCGTCATTTGTCAGAAAGTCCCAGCAGTCCTTACTGTTGGGAGCCATCAAGAGAAAAAGGTAGTGGTCATGTTTGAGGTACAGGTAGAGAGGAAAGTGTAGTTTTCACATGGGCGATTAATGAAAAAAGACAATTCTTATCTTGGGGGGAGAAGAAGAATGTATTTACTGGAGGCATTAATAATAAAAAGAAATATTTTCTCTGGAATCAACACGTTTTATTGGTCTGGAAATATCTTCCCTTTGGCACCGTTGACGTTCAGGAAATCTGGTTGTAAGAGAATCAGATTGTTGCAAGGGAAGGCTGGATTGATTGGTAGCTAGGGTTTCTGGATTGTATCATTATGACTGGATTGGATGGAAGGATGGATTGATTTTGCTAGCTGTTAGTGGAAGGGTGGATTGATTGTCGCCATCAGTGGAAGGGTGCTTTGATTGCTAGCTGTCAGTGGCAGGCTGGATTGATTGCTAGCTGTCAGTGGCAGGCAGTATTAATTGACAGCTGTCAGTGGCAGGCAGGATTAATTGCTAGCTGTCAGTGGCAGGCAGGATTAATTGCTAGCTGTCAGTGGCAGGCAGGATTAATTGATAGCTGTCAGTGGCAGGCAGCATTGATTGTAGCCGTCTGTGGAAGGGTGCTTTGATTTCTTGCTGTCACTGGAAGCTGCCTTAGCTGTAGCTGTCGGTGGACAGGTACATCAAGGGGAAGGTGGCGGGTATCAGAAGTGAGACCATTTTATTATTAGCTTTACCTGCATCAGGAGCTAGATCCCGTTCTAAGTAATCTGCCTGTGATGGACACAGCCATCATGGAGATGGTCAACGATAGACTTAACATTATGCACCCCAACCCTAGCTGGCAGTTTAGACTAGGAAGTAAATGGTGATGAGACACTCGGTAGCGACTACGTCCCAATTTTAATTTCCATGTTAGAAGCAGAACCAGTCACACCCCAAGCTGAACCAACCAGACTACATACCAAACGTACAAACTGGGATCAGTACACAGAAACTGAAATAGGAGACATATGGAAACACGAAGATGATGCAGAAGCCAAAACTAAAAAGCTGACAGAAGCCATAATAAACGCAGTTAAAATGGCTACACCAGTAGGCATTAACAAAACTAAAAAATTTGCGGATCAAGTTTGGTGGACTAAAGAATGTGAGCTAGCTGTGAAAAGCAGAAAACACAAACTAAAATTATGGAAGAAACATAAAAATTAATAAAGAACAAATGAGGACCGAGCGCTTAAATTATCGAAAGATAACTCCAACAAAGTACTGGCAGCGCTCAACATAACCGTAAGGGAGCTTACCATACCCAAACACGTAGCAAAGAGAGGGTCGAAAGAAAGGGACCGGGCAGATCCTGAAAAAGATCTGCCATCCCTTTCTTTATAATGGCGCTAGTCTTCACACAGCTAGCTCTCGGTGCACAACGTGTGCATACAGAGAATCCATATTAAATGTAGTCAGCCCGGTCACTAAGCGAGTGCTGACAACTTGGATTGCTACGTGTTTATTAATTATAATTTGAACAATTTCATGAAAACACCCCCTCCTCACTGTGTTTCCCTGACAAGAGATTAGCTGCAGTTCACTGTATGGTGCAATGTAACAATGTATCTATCAAGATCATGAATGGCCTAATTGCGAAATGTTGCTAATCTCTTGTCAGGGAAACAGTGAGGAGGGGGTGTTTTCATGAAATTGTCCACTGCTTCTGAAGACATGCTCAGACTTAATGACCCCAGGAGCAGCTTCATTCACTGTAAAGCTAGCCGCAAGTTTCTTTCCTTGATCTTGACCACTTAACATAGTGCCGGGGTGGGGGGTGGCCAGAGGTAGCTGATTACAAAACCAGCCACTGCTTGTTAGGGCTGGGTGTTAGCTCTGTGCATTTACTACAGAGGCTGACAGCAAGAGAAACATCATCAGTTATTGCCTCTTGCACAAAGTTTGGTCAAATGCAAACTCTGATAGCTGTCAGAAAG
>SMGT01013150.1:50658-67752 GCA_004794575.1 Lanistes nyassanus | reverse complement strand
CCCCCCCCCCCCCCCCGGTTTAGTAGAACATGAGGTTGCTGATCTTTGCACACAACGGCACTACCCCACGGATCTTTTGTGCACCACCCAGTCGGTGAGGGAGGTAGGTGATCCCAGTGGGATCAGCTTTTCATGGCGTCAAACATCATCATATCTTCACACTTCTGGAAGATGTAGATGATTTAAAGCATGATTCTGACAGTGAGGAGGAAAATTGTGATTCGTATTGTTTCTGTCTGTCTTAGCCTGTTTGTTTATTTACTGTGTTTACCTGTTTGTGTTAAGCAGTTTGTCCTGAAAAAGGAGTAATGCACCAGATGGCCTTTGTCTTGTTCATATATGTAGTACTTTGACCTATCTCCTTTTGTTGCTTTTAGTTTATATCTGCTTTTGTTTTGATCATAAAACATTCATGATGTTAATCTCAAATGGTTTTCAGTGTGGAGAAAATTGAAGATGCCAAAAGGCAGAAGCAACCTCAAGGTAAGAAATGAAAAAAAAGACTTCCGATGTAGACTTGCACACAATCAAATGGTGCATTGGCCTTGACCTGGTGTGTCTGATTGCATGCCTTGATGTCCCTAGATCTATGTCGGCAGGAAACTAGTGTTTTAACAGGTTCAGTCAAGCCCTGTCTGCAGGGACAGCAGTCGGACTAGGGAGAAGTGGCTTCTTCCTGTCCATCTTCAGTCCCTAGACCAAAAACTTCAGTTTTTCATGGCTATTTTGTCAGTTGAATAGCTGCTAGGCTATATATAATTCAAATTTAGTTCTTTGTAGCTATTTTGTCAAAGAGCCCACATGGTTAAACTTCAGTTTCCTATAGTTATTTTTATTGCAGCTGTTGGCATGGTTTGTCAAAAGAAATACAAAATACCTCTGCAATAGCAAAGCCTTACCCGGAGGAAGGCAGTGCAGCAGTTGCAACTTTCCGCACCACTGTCAGAAATAAATCGCAATTATTAGCTGTTAGTACAAATGGACATTTTTGCAACTGACCTTTAGTGCAAGTGATAATTTTGTTTGGTTTTGGGTTTTAAAAAAATATGGATGCATTGCTCCAAAAGACTGAGTTTGGCAATGAAAACTCTCTTTAGTTGATCTGAGAATACTACTTGCTAGAACTGATAGATGTAAAGGTGAAATCATAACTATTTCATGTTGTGTGGTGATTATCGATTCATGCCACTGATTCATTTTGTGATTGACTATGGTTTGTTGACAGCATTTATATTTTTCTTGTCACAAGACTGTACCATGACTCAAAGTGCTAAATTCTCAATTAGCAGTCCCTAAACGCACCTTTCAAAAATATAAAACCGCCAAGGTAACCCTGGTAAGACCCCTCCACGCATGCACACACCCCCTGCCACCTGTGCGCACAGCTCACTGACTAGGTCAAGCTGACTTTCTCAAGCTTTTTTGTGCTGGTCGGACGTGTCAACCTGATGGTCTCCACGTCCCTTCCTTCACTTAGACATGGCTTTTGCCTGCCAGTTCCTATGCCCTTTCTACTCATCGCTCCGTCATTTGCAAAGGAAAGTGTTCTTTGTGTTCTCTCCTTGTTGCTCTGTCTTTACGTAACACTGTTTCGTTAGACAGTGGTTTGACTTAGCGTAGTCTATTTCGTCTTAGCCGGCTAACGTAACTACACAGGGGGTATACACATCGGTGGGTTGTTTCCCCAGTGTGTTTAACCTGTGCTCACGCTTGCATTTCTGCTTTGTGCTTGCTTTGTTTGTTGTGGGTCTGTGACTCTAAGTGCTTTCCTCACTCCCCGACTTTTGTGCTAGATGTTTTGGTTGTTCACTTAGCCATGCAGCTATTACAGGAATATTTATTTCCATGTATCATGCTTGCTTTGTTTGTTACGGGTACGTGGCTCATTGCTATCGTCAATCCCCAACTCTTGTGCTAAGTGTTTTGTTTGTTTCACCTAGTGATGCAACATGTTTTTTGTCCATTTTCCACGCTTTGTTTTATTTAATTTGCGGGACTGTGACTTAGTGTTTTCATTACTCTCCTGTTGTTTTGTGCTCGGTGTTTAGTTTTTCACTTAGCTACACAGTGTGGATCCCTCCCTGCTTCCGGCTTGGACGGGATTACCTGGGATCTCTCCCACCAGCATCAGTCTGGAGGTCGTCTCCATTTCTTGTTGCCTCAGTCACGTCCGCCGATGTTGCTGCTTCACCGCCACACACCATGGCTTATGCCGCTGTCGTCTCGATGGCATTTCCGCTTCTTGAGAACAGCGTTTTGGCATCAGTTTCAACGACTTCTGGGCGCTCCGTGCTCCTGCTGGTTACTAGTATGACAACGCGCTGTGGTGGTAAGAGTAGTACGGTGGCTACTTGAGTGGGACCCTGGGGAGGGATCGCCACTGGTTCCACATGGCATCCCTATGGTCTCGCGCTGTTGGGGACAGATTAGCTTTGACCTCGCCCCCACAGCAAACAGGTGTCTCACTCGTCGGTCCTCAGAGAGACCGTACAAATCAAGTCACCCATCCCTCGCACCCCAGGTGTTTCCGCTGTCCGTCGATCCCACTTTCGCTGATCTCGGAGTGGAAGTGGGGAGGAAGCAGCTGTCAAACACCCCCTCGAGGGACGGTCGGTCGTGACGGAGGAAGCCTGGGTCCACGTTTTTTCTCCACTTTCCTGTGAAGTGAGAAGCCACCTGTGTTCCTGCCAGATCATTCAGGTGCCAGGTGAATGTGCCTCCACCTTCTGGCCACCCACCGGAGATTCCATCTTCCAGGTGTGCGTCACTCCAACACCACCCTTCTGGTTTCATACATGTTCATGAGCCTGGCTCCTCTGACACTGTGCTTTCCGGTCAGGGGAGCGATCGCCCTTTTCTCTAACGATGGAGAGCGCCAAGGGCATCGCTTTTCACTTGTCCGGTTTCACCCCTGGGGTCTTTCCAATCAAGTGGGGTTTAGGCTACCACCAGCACCCACCTCACTGTATGGTGCAGCCACCCCTCCCCGTTTCCAGTTTCCGTTTTCTGGTCAGGGTAACAATCGCTCACCTCTTCTGTTGCTGCGTAGTTGCTGAGATTACACACTGTGCACTTGCACCTGGCAGAGGGGGCTTCATTGTCCACTTTCCTGTTTCCTCTCCTGAGGCAACGCCAGCTGAGTTGGACAGGGGTATGATCTCACATGCCTACGGCAATGAGATGGCAGATGAGAAGCAAGCTATGTTTCTCCTGACAGGAGTTGGTGGCTCTCCTGCGGGAGACCATGCCAAAGTGTGGAGTGCAGGGACAGCAGGAAGCAGCACAGGACATGTCCTGGTTCTCTTCCGTCCACCTTCTGGTACCGTGCTCGCTTGCATGCATCACCTTTGGTGCAGGCTTCTCTGAGGGACGAGTGGCAGGACCACCCCTTGGGTCCACACCGCCAGCACGAAAACTTCTGCCGCTGGAAGCATTGTCTTTCTTCCCCCATGCAACCCCATGGGTACCCGCTGGTGCCCCCTTAGCCGTGCATCAGCACTTTGTAGGTAGGTCTTTGTCACAATCCACGTGACAAGCGGAGATGAATTTTGATAAGATCGGTCTCCCATACTATTTGATGGATAGGCAGGTGAGCTCGTTCACACATTAGGAAATGGATGGGGGTGGGGGTTTACTTCTGCTCTGCGGAGGTGTCAGCTCGAAGCCTTGCTCTCCTGCCAGGAGTCTTGCAAGCACTGTTCCGGCGGGCCACTGTCAGCTGCCTTCAAGCCAAAACCTGACACCAAGTCTTCTTCCAGGGGTGGACTTGGCACTCGCCCCTCCTGGGGTCGAAGTGCCCATGGTCATCAGCAGCTTCCCAATCACGCTCTGCCTGTGGGCAGGGTTCAGTGTGCTGTGGGAGCCTGCTCCCACCCCTCCGGCACGTTGCCCTTCCTGTTCCATCTGCCTTCATGCCAGAAGTGAACGGGTGGCTCTGGACTTGGACGTGGCCTCCCTCGTGCAGTTGGCTGCAGCTTCCAGCCCAGTTTTACTGCTGTCTGCTTCCGGTCCCGAAAGCGACTGGTGGGTCCCACCTTATGTTGGGCCTTAACCCCTCTCTGAAATTGTTCGAGAAACAGTGCTTTACTGGAAGATTGCAGTCTCCCAGTCTCGAGCTTTTCAGCCTCTCTCTGGAGTCTCTGTGCTCTTCAGCACAAGGAAAGGTTTTGCTTTCATGCTTACCTGGCAGATTGACCGCTTCTTGCAGCAGAAGCTGGCTGTGTCTCAGGTGTGCCTGCTGGTGTTCTCTCCAAATCTCTTGCCTTGGCATGGCATTCAACACCATTGTCTCGATGGTCTTTTCTGCGCCCAGACAGACTGACTGTCTCTAGCAGTTCGTTGGTGCCCCCTTGGCAAGTGGTCCCTTCACTGTATGACAACTTATGTCGCTGGTGGGAACGATAATGTCACTTGTTTCACTGGCTCCTCTAGGTGCCGTTCCTGCGACCCATCCAGAGGACATGATTGGTTCCAGCACCACATGCTTCGCCCACCTGTTCCAGCCATGGACCATCCTGGCCTGGCTGTCATCAGGCTTCCCATAATGCCCCCTCTGTCTTGAGTCAGGGCGTCCACTTCCTGCACCATGTCGCTCCTAGCACTTGGTCAGAAGTGGAGGTGAACTTTGTCACGACCCCCACCCCCGTCCATGTCAGACGACCTAGTGGGAGCACGTGCTTCGTGTTCTTTCACTCTCCTGTCACTCAGACAAAACTCAACTCCGGGTAACATAAATAGGACCCACCACTATTTATCATCATCCAGGAGCACTTGACGTAACTTAAGTACCTTTTATGCTTCACCTCAAGCTCACACACCCAAGAACAAAAAAAAAAAATATATTCACCCTTCAACTACTTCACACCCCTTCCTCAAGGTTCCACCCACATTTACTTAAGAGCAATAAAAAAATCAGACCTCAATTTCAGTTCAACACTCATTCGTCCACCACTACTTCTCCCTGCTCTCTACTATTACAATGTAAACATCCAGGTATTCCCTCCCGCAGAACAGCGAAAAAAATGCCGGTCACGTAATAGGGTTATGGTGGATTACTTTATCACAAAGCAACAACCACAACAAAACGACCCAAAAAGCCCCATAAAAATCCACTTAATAACCAGCCCTTGTAATAGACTGGACAAAATTGCATGCTATCATTCAACCATCAACCCTTATTTACATGCGAACCTAAGCACTTATTTCAAACGCATCAGCAAAACAGTAACCTCGACAAATCCAATATTTCCTTTACTAAGCACTAATTGTTCCGGCTGTGCACCTCTGCACTAATATAATCCTGAATATTTATCTCCCTTAAGTTTTGTCTTCAGGTCTCCCTTCTCATGAACACTAAGTCCGAAATCTCAAGTTAACAGTTCTAGCCATACCAGTTATACAAGTTCCAAGTAGTCAACTTTTTCTCCGAGACGTACGCGGTCGTCTCCACGGAATATATTTCTCAGAAGCTCCCAGTTCGGAAGACAAACAGTTCCACAAGTTTGCATCAGTCATCTCTACATCTCGACGTAGCGTCTCCGAGGCCTACACGCCCCAGCCGCCGTCGTATCATGATCTACGTAACAACTTCAAAGCTAATAGTTCCGATTTTTCTCTAGTAAAAGTTCGTATCTTCAAGCTGTCCTCTACTGATCTCGTCTCAGTGACGTGTTCCTGATATGCGCCACCGCTCCCGAAAAAGACGCAAATTTCTCTTACTGCCCTGGTCGCGGCCACGTGCCACACGGTTGGAATTCTCTCGCCTTGATACTCGGGTGCGCTCCACGCTACCGCTGGTCTGGTCACGAGGTCGCCTCTTGTTTGCACCTCTTCCCACTCTCCACATCCAAAATCGACAGGTCTCGGCTCTAGGGCAGACGAATCCTGGCGTTGTACAGGGGTCTCTTTTCTCCTACCTGGAACTCCTAAGATTTCCTTACTTACTACCTAGCTTTGAACTATACCTCCCTAACAATCAAGTTCGCCATACAAGCACATCTCATCATAGAATAGGTAAATTCAAACTGCAGCATTTTCAATCAAAATTCTCTTACAATGCTATCATGACGATTTATCGTACGTGAAATCACTTCATCAGGAAAATATACAATTTAGCAGAAGATTCTGGAGATCATATCTCAGAGTTTTACCAAGTAATTTAGCACATAAAAAACACACGCACACAAAAAAAGAAAATCCTGCTGATACACAATACCTTCAGTTAAGAGATTGAAGGAGCGGGTCACATCAAACACCGTGCGTACGCTCCGTCACGTCCCCACACATCAGTTTCCTACGTCATCTCTCTAAAGTTCTCAGTTCACAACTAAAGTTTTTCGTTAACTACTCTCAATTTGCAAGAAAAACAGGTGACTGCCGCTTGGAGTAAAACCTTTCTTAAATATAAAACAAGGGAACTGGACCAAGCTAAGACATGACAAAGACAAAGACAATCTACATGTTTCGGGGCACTACCCCTTCATCAGGACGACAAACAAACGACGAAAAAACGAAACGTAAAAAGACTTATAAGCGACGGAGACGAATGGACAAAACAGGTAGTACAGTCAAGTTTTATCCGAAATGTGCAGTGTACAATGTAAACATTGTAAACTCTCAATTTCCCAAGGAGTGAGTGAGCTCACCCCTCCCCCACTGTGCAGTTCGGCTATACCATTCAACGACTCGTATGGTAGGCCGATCTTATCATAACTTCACCTCACTTGTCATGGGGTTCGTGACAAACTTACCTTTCACCCTTTGGATGTTGCATGCAGTTCCCCTCACTGTATTGTCATTACCACAGCACACATGGGCAGTGGACCTCTCTTGACAGACGGTCCTGGTCAGTCTCAGCCAGGTGGGTGCTTAGGGAGTCAGCTCTCGACACCTCAGCAGCTTGTGACTGAGGAAGCGTGGGTGTATGTTCTTCTTCACTTCCTCGTGAAGCGAATAGAAACATGCCTCCACCTTCTGGCCTCCCACTGGAAGTTCCCCAGCTTCCCAGTGTGAGTCACCGGCAACCCCTTCCTGATCTGCCCGTGGTCATGAGCTTGGCTCCTCTGACACAGTGCATTTCCAGTTGGGGTGGTGATCACCCTTTTTCTCTCACGTCAGAGAAAGCCAGACGCATGTCCACCTTAAGCGCGATGGCTCTTGGCCTTTTTTGACTGGTCCCTTACAGTCAATCTGGCCCTGGCTCACGATCCTGCCTATGTCCACTCCTGACCTCGTCAGTGATCTGGACAGAGCTTGGTTGTGTACAGACGCTGCCCTAGCATCGGAGACACCTTTTTCTGCAGGCTGGCTGACTGCAAGCGATTGGAACACCCGTTCTGTCTCTCTCTCAGTCTCACCTTTTGTGCGGTGTGCTTTCCACACCACCTACAAAAGGGATGGGATGGCAGAGCCCTCCCCGCATTGCCAACTGTTTGTATGCAGGAGGGTCGGGCGTGGACCAACCCTCCTAGCTTCTTAGGTGCAAGTGCTCCAAGAAGTACTGTGGGTGGCCTACGAGCGCTTGGAATATCCTTCTTTCTCTTTCGGATCTTTCTTGGCGCCAGGAGGACGGACTTTAGGGTTTTGGCTGCTGTTGTTGTCCGCACCTCTGCTGGCTCCATCCTCCTCACCCTGGTAAGATTTTTGTGGTGGTATCACACACCTCTTTTTTTGTGCTAGTCAGCACTTTGGGCCATGGTACAGTATTGAGACAAGAAAATGCAAATTTCTTTTTCTAAATTTGTGTTTCTTTAACAATACTTACCATGACCCATCACAGACCCACCCTCCTTCCCGCTGATGGGTTTTTCTGGCTTGAGAAAGTCAGCTTGACCTTGTCAGTGAGCTGTGCGCACGGGTGGCAAGGGGTGTACGCATGCGCAGAGTGTCTTACCAGGGTTACCTTGGTGGGTTTATTTTTGGGGAAGGTGCATTTAGGGATCACTAATTGAGAAGTTAGTACTTTGGGTCATGGTAAGTATTGTTAAAGAAACACAAATTTAGAAAAAGAAATTTGCATTTTAATGATCTCGTGATGGACTATGGATGATGGATGGAGTGTTTGCTGAAAGCCCTTATATTTTTAAGGAACAACTAACCTAGAAACTAACTCCAAGGAATCATTCAGGTAAAGACAGGGTTGTTGTTCAGAAATCTTTGTGAAGGCTGTGTTTTGGGGGTGTTTTTTTTTGGGGGGGGGGGGTTGGTGTTGGGGAGTCCAAAACCACATCAAAGCATTATGACTATTACTGTACTGGGCATTTTTTTGTTTTCCCTTTGTTAAAACCTGTTCAGCAAAGTGGTGCTACCTGAATGACACTGAATTTTAGTAATTATATGCGGAAACATCTTGCTAACTGCACTAATGAGAAAGATGGCATGATGGTGGGATGAATAGGGTGCCATTTCTTATCCAGGGGAAAATTGCTGCTGTACATTCTGATGAGAAAATACTGTTCTCAGAAAAGAGTGTTTTAACTGATCGAGCACCTGTAGGTGGCCTGTTTTTTTTAAAATTATTCCAACCACGTTGCCCTTACTTTTCTAAGTCAATGTTGGCTGTTGATACTTTGATCTTTGTGATAGACAGCATAAAATATTACTAAAGTGTATTTTGATTCCAGGCAACACACCAGAAATACAACCGAAAATATCACATGCACTTCATGCAAAAATATCACATGCACTTCATTGTTCACTTGTTTATTCAACTATCTTGTTGACAGTTTACTATTGTTATTCTCAAGTTGGGATTTACAATACAAAAAAAATGTTAAAGAATGTCACAAGTGAAGTTTTTCAATATTTACCCAATTAAATATGGCACTTTGTACTTACGCACCCACTTACACAACAAGACAGCACTTGAGGAGTACCGAGTTATTTTTATTTTTGATTCCAAAAGAAGGGATGATTCTTCTAGGTTGAATTTGCATAAGCCCCTTTATTACCAAACGACAACCCCAACAAAGTACTGGCAGCGCTAGACACAACCGTATGCTGACGTATGCAATCAAGGGAGCATACGTCAGCATACGGTTGTGTCTAGCGCTGCCAGTACTTTGTTGGGGTTGTCGTTTGACGATTTTATAGCGCTCTGTCCTCATTTGTTCCCCTTTATTACCGTTTCCATGTTGCTGATTCAGTAGGGGTGAGGGTAACACTGAGTAGAGACCATGATTTAGAATGGTACTGAAAGATTAGAATAAAAAATGTTTACAGTTATGTGTCCAAACTTACTAACATTCACACATCCCAGTCAGAAAATATCTTTTATTTCACCACACTCCACAAGAGTTACAAAGAATCCTTCTGAAAGTATGGATTTCGGTGAATTATGTCAGCATTTGAGATTGGTCTTGTATACAAATACTTTTTTTAAAATACTTATTTCGAAATAAGTCGTGGGGCCCCATCCTTAACCAGCCTGAAAATTTACTACACGTTCAGTTAGAAAAATTTAACCTAGAAATGTCATGAAGTTCACACTTTTTATTTTTTTTTAAATGAAGCACATTGTCTTTGGGAATCATGCGCCTTCTGGCAATGTTAGAGCAGTACATATAGATGTGTATAGTATATAGCATTAACTTTCTTTTCCTTTGGTCACGGTGAGTACATACAGCATTACTTTCCTCAGAATCTTCATAAAATGTTTTATGTGTAATATCTTACGTGTTGTCTGGCAGATATGGCAGCAAGCAGAGGGACGTCTTCAGAAGCCACAACCAACACCGACATCACCCCCAACACAGATAAACTCATGGCTCTTGTTGACTCTTCAGTACAAGTAGCGCAGGTGGCTGGAATCTTGCCAGGAATTGGCGTGTATGATGTGAACACATCGGACTCCGAGTCTTCAAGTGCCGAGTCGGACCTTGAGGATTACATGGTGACGAGAAAGATTGTCTTTGCCAAGATAAATGTGCAAGAGAATTAAACCTTCATTTACATTTTCAATGATATTTTGCTTGATTTTTTTTAACAAACAGAAAACAAGCTTGCGACAGATTTTGAAGGGTTTGATTTGTTAACATTGTGGGGATTCCCCACCGTAGTTTCACTTGCCTCTTGATTAAATTGTGCCTGTGCCAGGCTTAAATGGCTTAGTGCCTGAAGAAACAAGTTCTTTGCGATGTGTCTACAGCATGTGCCTTGATTGGCAGGATACTGGGAGCTCTTTCATGCGGAAGTAAAAAACACAATTAGCTGCTGTTTAGAACTTTGCACTACTTCCTTATCTGTGAAGCAGACAGCAACAACTTGGTCAACAAATGTAAAGTGTATGCAGTCTGTGCTGGTCTGGAGCCAGCAGCAGCAAACCTTATCGCAGATGTGGAACGTTTGTTATTGTCAAAATCTGCTCTACAGAAGTAGCTGAAGAGAATGAACTGCACAGCTCAATTCACTATGTCGACAAACACCGTCCAAACAAATGCAGAGCACATACTTTGTGTTCCCAATAATGACTGTTCGCTATGCTGTTGCTGTCTGCTCCACACAAAAGGAATTTAAGCTGTGTGACGTATGTGTACAATACATTTTGACAGCATAGCATCATGGTCAGTGGCCACTAACACTGGTTTGCCTTTACTGCTTCGACGAATAAAGCCATGAGTCATGAGAATGATGCAGATGGGCAACGAGGCAGCAGTTGAAGATTAATTTCATGAAGTTGAGCAATGATGGCACAGCCCAAACCTCATCCAAGTTGTTGATTACTGCATCGTTGCATTTGATTCAGATGACTCAAATTTAAAAATCCAAAAAGAGCATCAACATGGGGAAAAAACTAGTCAAGTTATGCAAACATAATTCTTTTTTCGTATGTTCCCTAATATGTTTTGATTCTGTAAATTTTGTCTCTGCATGGTGGATTTTTTTTTAATGAACAAAGAAGAGCATAAGTTTGTGTAAGGTAATGATGGGAAAGTGTGTGAATCATTTGAGATTATCCAACAGACAGAAACTCGGTTGAAGAAAAATCTGCAGTAAACACTAGTGAGCCAAGGAAGAACATGTTTGCTCTAAAGTTTCTTCTGGAATAAGTTTGTCAAAGTAGGCCAGTCATGGCAGGGCAGGAAGCTGCCACAAGGGACAAGAAACTCAAATTTAATGGACTTTTTTCCCTCCATCTTTTACTTCCTGATATGAAAAATTCGTAAGGACTTGTGTGATGATTCTTATGGACTCGCAAAAAGCTACACTCTGGTCTAAAAAGCAGTATGTGTCGTTTTCTACGTCTCAAGATGATGTCACTTCCGCTGTTGTGCTCCATACTAAAGCATTAAGCTTTTGGCAATCTCTGGCATGGCATGAATTTTGATGTTCTGAATCACCTCTTGATTTTTTCACTTGCAAAATTACTCAACACTTAGATCTAGAAAATAGCATTTTCTGAATTTATAAGTGCCACGATTTGTCTTGTTAATGTCATAGTTTCTGCTAAAAAATAAGCATGTCACCAGATCTGAGCAGTTCACACTTGCATCACAAATCTCACACAAGCATCATTAAAAATATAGTTTGGACCCATACAGCTACTTGTGTTGTTTGTAGCCACAGTGAGGACCTTGAAAGGTGTAGGGTTACTGACAAGACTGACTGCAGATCTACTCAAACAATGTGTGCCACCAAGTGATCGTCCTGAAAATGTCTAGGCACTTGGGTTTTCTTTTAGTTCTCCAGCTTCTTTCACCACTGTAGGTTTATAGCCTGGGTTACAAGTAGAGTTCACAAGGGCTTTCAGAGGGCTGTTATTGAACCCTAAATCTGTGACTGTTTATCACCGAAGTTTAGTGGGTAAAAAATCTGGGTCAGTTAAGAGAAGGAGTTTGGTGGAGGTTAGGGCTTGTAATAAAGACGGACAAGTCCTTTACAAAAGGGGTTCATGGTGGAGGTGAAGGTTAGAAGGGGAGAAAAAACAATTTATGAAGACGGGATTGTTGCTGGAGATAAAAGTTAATGAGAGAGAAAGACGGGGGATTTTTGGTGGAGGCTGCAGTCTAAGAAGATGTCTTTTAACACTGAAGGTTGTTGGATGAGCACAGGTGGTCCAGATAGGTTTTCACATCCCAGCGGAGGTTGCCAACATAGCGATCCAGTGAGTGATACAGGTGAGATAGGCGTGAGTCTAGCTGCATGGTCCCCTGCTTGAGTTCCTGAATGTCGTGTGCTTTGTAAGCATCAGCTGCCTGCAGTTCATTGGCCTCCTGTTCCAGGCGACTGAAGATGCCACGCATGTTCTGCATCTCGTCTTGCTGTTCTGTCATTTTGTCCTTGAAACCCTCCAGCCGAGCCTGAAATCTGGACAGTGTGGCAGACATGCTCTGCAACAGCACTTCTGTCTGGCCTATGGAGAGATGGGTAAAATGATTTGTAGAGCATTTAATATAGAAGAGTATTTTGTGATATGGATAAAATTATACATGTATATTCACACACAAACATATAAAATTGACATCCCAAAAACTGTGTGTTGGATATTTCTGCTAGGTCTGTGGAATCCTCAAGAAACATTATGGAGAGAGCTTTAAGTTTATAGCTATATAGTTTGTGTGTGTGTGTGTGCATGCACAGATGTACTTGCATGCAAACATCCTCTGAATAACTGAATTATCCAACAAGACATCGAAATGCATGTCAGGAAACACATTGGTGATGGAGTTATGGCGCCTTGCACATTATCATGACCCCCAGATTATGAAGTCACAAAACTACCGAATGGCAACAAGGGTGTTGACCATTGTTTGCATGACAATCAAGGCAGCTGTGTCTCATGGTATTAACCAGGTTGTTGATGAAGGCTTGGGGGAATGGCTGATTACTCATGATGCAGCATCCTAGAAGTGGAGGCCCATTTGCAGAAGGAGAATGATTTTTTACATGCTGCCCAAACTCCTTCCTGAAGTGTTCTATTGGATTCCGATAAGGAATGTTCGCAGGTCTTGGCATGGACAGTGTCATGGACCTCTGTCAGCTGCAGCAAGTTCCAACCCTCGCACATGAAGCATCTGGCGTTGTCACACTGGAGTACAGCAGCAGAGTCAGTCTGATGGAAAGCGGGAACAACTGGACACAGAATTTTCTCACAGTAGTGGTCTGCACTCAGGTTGCCAGCGATGTGGTAGATGGGTGTCTTGTGGTGTAAGGGTTTCCTGTGATACCTTCTGATGCCTCCCCACAGCATCACCAGCCTTCTGTCAAAAGCAGTGCATTCTACAAGCCAGCCATCTGCAAACTACTGCTGTAATTGTTTCCAAACATGGATGCATCCATGAGGTGGATCAAGGTAGAAGCGAAACTTTTCACTGAAAAGTACATCATCCTCACTGTCCCACATAGGAACTGCTTCAAGCGTATGACTGGGTGAGAGACCTACAGTCTCTGGGCCACTTGCCTCACTGCTACCCTGTTCTGTATCTTGGCAAAGAGTCTTTGGTCAAACTTGGTCAGCTTTCTTTTTGAGGGCACGTTGGGGTGACACAGAATTTCACTCACAGTAACATACAGAGACAGATGCTGCTGATGAAACTATATGTTCAAATTTTTTTTTTTACTTCCCTTTGCTAGCCAGTAAAATTTCCTCAGTGTATGCATGCTGGCTGCACTTTTATCATAGTCCTTTTTGCTTGCAACCAGAGATCGGCAGTTCTCACTGAGAACAGTGCAGAACACCTAAGTTTTCCACAGCTTCTTATAGACCTCGGAAACCACCAAACAGTTACCCTCATAGATAGGTGGACAAGAGATATTCCTTGGGTAGAAACTTAAAAGCATGTTAGGAATTCTTAAAACTTTATCCAGAACATCTCAAAAATACTTCTCATTAGCATTTGAACATTCTTTGAGAAACCTGCCCAAGTTTTTTTTTCAACAGCCAGATGGAGCCACTGTGAAGAACCAGAAGGTTCAGATGGTGGCTTGAGGGACAAGTAGGTCCAGGATGGTACATAGGTTAGCTTCAAGTACTACCAAAAGATGGCTGTATGGTCCTTTGGAAGCTAGAGCACTGCAATCAGTTATGTGGTTTACTAGAACCTGTTCCAGCAGCTACTGACCTTTGAACTGTTCTATGTCAGAGAGTTTGAGGGAGTGCATGGTCGTGCGCATGACCAGGTTTCGTTGGGTTCGCCCCAGATCTGCCACAGTGTCCTCCAGGCGGACCATGCTGGCACGCTGGCGATAGGTCTCGGCTGATGTTGTACTGACGCTGCTGCCTAGTTCTGCCACCTGCTCACACACAGCATGGACACCCACATATGCACATACAATTGGAGGATAAACACATAACAGAGGAAAAGATGCACACAAATGCAAGAGAAACATGAACATTTGTACACATCAGACGCAGACACACACAAGCGCAATATAAGGATGATGGCACACACAGTAGGATCAATTTCACGCATAGAAAATAGTTTCATGCACATACAATTAAGGCACACGCTCATAGATGTGCACTAAATGGAACCAAAAGCTCCCATGTCTATACAATAGCAGCAGATGCCAATAGGTACTCATTGTATACTTAGATCTAACCCCAGTTTGACTCTTACTCATTCGTCTACGCCCTAACATTGACTTTGGCCAATTTCTGTATACCAAGTAGCACTGATTCTGATACACAATGCGGCCCTGTAACTTGCCATAATCTATGTTATTGTCTGAAACTCCTGTTGCATCCCTGGCTTCCTCACAAGTGGATTTGACACAACCTAATTTGAAGTTACCCCCCGCCCCACCACCACCACCACCACACACACACACACACACACTTATCTGTCAAGAAACTCATGCCTGACAAACTAATTGCATGGGAGGTTCTGCACTGACATTCTGACTTGGAACTCAAACCCTGACACATTTTCAAAATATGACAAACCCTGACCTTATTTTCTTTTGGTGACCTAGACTGACTGCAATCTCCCAACTTAACATCCTGACATACCCATCATGAAGCAGAAGACTTTCTCTAACCTCCTTGTGAAACCAGAGTGTCACAGAAACTGAAAAGTGTTTGTGTGGATATTTAGATCATGTGTGATGTAAGATTTACTACTTATTTACTGGATTTACTGTTATTCATTTGTTATTGTCAGCATTGTGATATTGCAGTTTTTCACATTTTGACTCAGCTCTAACCTTGTGTTCTAAAGAAGTAAGCGAGCTGTAGATTTCATAAATGTGTTTGATGATAGCACTGTCTGGATTGGCTGTTGTCAAGGCTGCATGGGTTGTAGTTGCTGCTGGCCTTAAAGTCATGCTTCTTCCACTGCCAGATCCATCGTCTTCTGGGACAGCAGGGTCAAGCTCAGTCACGTGATCAACTGTGTTCGCTTCTGGCCAAGTAATAGTGCCTGATGGGTCCTTGTGTGTTGTGGGTGCATCATGTTCAAGAGGGTCTTGCTCGGTTACCTCCTCTTGCTGTCTGCTGGTTATTTCAGAAAGAAAGCTGCACGATCAATGCATATAAAGCTGATATTACTAATATTGCTGCAGGCTCCTACAAAAGGATTAGTAGAAGATGGTGATGACATTTAATTGGGATAGAAACTGGTAATTTTACTTTAAGAACTGACAAAAAGATGTTGGTAAATTGTAGCCCTGATAAGGACAGGTAATTTTAAGTTAGCATTTGACAGAGAAGTTGAGAGAATATGTTAATAAACTGGGGCTGCTAGGCAGACAGCCAGTTATGTCAGCAGTCAGAAACAGTCTTTCGGCAGAAAGCTGATAAGGAAATAGTTCTCCCCATACGAAATGGCAATGGGAAGCTTAGTGTCAGGACTAGTTTATTTTAAAATAGCAGCTTCAGATACACTATCTGGGCTCATATATGAAAATGATGATCATGACAATGCAGAGTAGGAAATTATTCAGTATTTTATGACAGACCACTTAACATCTAGTGGAGGCAAGAGATGTTAAGAGTTGCAATCAGATGGGAGGAAAATCCAACCGCCACTGCTGCCAGGTGAGAGGGTCTTCACGGTGGTACACGTACCTCTAAGGTCCCTCATCAACTTCACGTGCACTTCACACAAAGCAATGCTGGAAACTGCCATGTGCAGCTCAGCATGCACAAAATCTGCACAAACTATAGCCCCTGTAAAACGGAGCACCAGAACAGCTTCAACCATGCTGAAAAATGAGCAAGGAGACTTCACATGGACCAGTGAAGCACACTTGCCCTGTTATTCAAACTGCGGCTCGGTTTTACAGGAAGCCAGGTAACTTGGCGCTGGTTGGCTGCCTGCCTCTGGCAGGCGGATGGCAGGTTATCATGGTATTCTGATCGCAAAGATAGCAACTTATAGGTTGGGGGAGCACCGATAAATTCCCCCTCCCCCTTGCAGACCATGTGCCGGCGATCATGAATATCAGGATAAAACTACCTTCGGGTAGGTAAGGTATATAACTGTCAGGTTATCCGCAGGTAAGGTGCAGTGTGAATACCAGCCATGGTCTGGGCAGGGGGTAAGGGGGTACATCTCTACTTGCGACAAGGATCAATGTGTTTTGGCAGTGAGACCATGACTGCAGTGAACCCTTGGTACACGAAGCTTGGTCACGAGAAAATGTTCAGCAGCTGAGTGAGCAACAGGCCTCTAGTGAATATAAGACAGAAACAGAAGAAGGCAGACAGCAATGAAGGAACAGACTGAAACATAGCTGAGGAAGGAGAAATACTCACCCACCGACTGGCGCTGAATGAACGAACCCTCGCCTCAATGAGATCTGAAGTGGGCATGAAGGCTGAGATGAGAATAAAAAGCACGGCCAACACGAGGATATTGGGTTAGAAAAGAGAGGAAGAATCAGGGAAGTATTACAGGCGGACTGGACCACAGGATCTCTTCCACAACGCTTCCCGAAGTGAAGATGATAATGTCTTTTTCGCTTTGCATGAGTCATCTTGGAAGGGATAGATGAAAGATACTGTTACAAGAGACTTAGGGGTGAGCAGGCAGGCTTTAGGAAGGACAAATCCTGTACTGACCAAACTGCCACGCTCAGGACCATTGTAAGACAGTGGCAAACTCCACTCTATGTTTGCTTGACTGCCTTTGAGAAGACATTTGACAGCGTAGACAG
>SMGT01013150.1:0-49904 GCA_004794575.1 Lanistes nyassanus | reverse complement strand
TATTCCAACTCTGGGGTCAGACAGGGATGTTTACTGTCCCCTCTGCTCTTCCTGGTGGGGCTAGACTGGGTGACACGTACAGCCTATTCCAACTCTGGGGTCAGACAGGGATGTTTACTGTCCCCTCTGCTCTTCCTGGTGGGGCTAGACTGGGTGACACGTACAGCCTATTCCAACTCTGGGGTCAGACAGGGATGTTTACTGTCACCTTTTCTCTTCCTGGTGGGGCTAGGCTGGGTGACGCGTACAGCCTATGCCAACTCTAGAAAAGGCATTCAGTTCAGTAGACGCTGACTGGAAAGGCAAAAGATCCAGAGTTCACAGGCGACCTTGCCTTGCTGTCTCACCACCTGCAAGATATGCAAGGAAAACTCGACTCCCTGGGACAGACTGCACAACGTGTTGGCTTAAGATCAGCCAATAACAGACCAAAGTACTGAGAATCAACAACAGCCAAGAACAGACCAAAGTACTGAGAATCAACAACAGCCAAGAACAGACCAAAGTACTGAGAACCAGCAACAGCCAAAGACAGACCAAAGTACTGAGAACCAGCAACAGCCAAAGACAGACCAAAGTACTGAGAACCAACAACAGGCAAGAACAGACTAATTATGATCAAGGAGAGGACACTAGATGTCAATGTGTTCACCTAACTAGGCAGCAAGATCAGCCAGTCCAGAGTGACAGACAAAGACATCAAGGTAAGGTTAAAAAAGCTCAACAAGGCTTTGCCACCCTCCACCCAGTCTGGATGTCAACTGCCATCTCCACCAGGACCAAGCTCTGAGCAGCTGGCTCAGATGTGAAATCTGTTCTCATGTATGGGTCAGAAACACAGTCACCAGCAGTGGTTACAAACAGATCGAGTTGTTTATCAACAAATGCCTCCAACAGATCCTCAGATATCAAGTGGTTTGACCAAATGCTGAACACCAACCTGTGGACAAGGGCAAACCAGGAGCAAGGGTCAATGCTGATCAGGAGAAGAAAATGTGGATGGGTCGGACTCACCGATTTCTTTTCTTAACCTTGTTCTTTCCATTCTGCCTCATCTCTTTCCAAGCAAGAGAACTGTTCATTCAAGAGACAGAAAACGAATGATAGAGCCTGACTCTGGAAGACACGCAGAAAACACACAGAAGTGATGGAGGTGAGAATGAGACAGTCTGTTTATATTACCACATGCACCTGACAGTCTTTAGAAGTTCCTCCTGATGCAGCTGTTTGTTTTCCAGCTGCTCTATGCGCAGTTCCTGGTTGACACTGATGGCATGCAGGCGTTCCAACTCGCGCAGAACTAGAGTCTCGAGACCAACTAGCGCCGGAACCAGTGTCTGCAATAACAGGGTAAACGTTCATCACCAACCAATACACACACACACACAGACATGCGCACTAGTTTTGCTGGGAAGGTGTGCAGAAGGGAAATGGACAGTAGTCTATCGAGCACGTGAATGACTCAAATCGGAAAATCAGGTCGTCTTAGTCGTACCAGAGACGTTACCAACAGTAAGAGTACGCGTTGTGGTGTACAATGGGAGTTCCTTTATGCAGCATTATGGTTGTGGTAGCAAATGCCTTTTTTGCACAATGACTGGATGCACTACGGCCCTGTAGACAGTTGTCTACATCTGCGGCGAGGTTTGCCTTGTTGGATTGGTGTCGATACTGCTGCATTGAGACAATCATCAAAGATAATAGACGTGTACATGCAATGCTTATAGACTCTAAACAATCAGTGTTATTACTGCTATTGACAGAGGAAAGCTTTTCCCCATTAGAGAGTGTTTGATTGCATAATGACAACTTTTTTTAACCCACCTAGCAATTGTCAGGTTACACCATGTAGGAACAAATAACATGATACAATCATCATCTGACAGAAATTGAAGCTTAAAAACTTTAATCATTTTTTGCTCTCTCTCTCTTTCTCTGTGGAAGTGGCCTGGGGAGGATGGAGGATGTGGGTGCATACATGGATGTGCATGTAACAAAAATTGCAACTAACAAACCATGCAGATTTGCAATAAATCTTATGACTTTACAGATTTTAAAATGAGACCTGAGGCATCAGAAAGGAACAAGTTTTCAGCATACTGCATAGTCATCATTGATGGCGCAGAGAACTCGATCTGATCCTTGTCAACTGACGTTGTACTGACTTAAGCAGCATGGAGAACAATTAATGTGTTCTACGTGTTCTAATAGTTATAGAGTTCAGTGGGAGGCTAAAATGTCCTTTTCTTGCAAAGCAGGAATCGCAGCTTGGTAATGGAAATAACAAGGGTGGGAATCAGAGAATACACATTTTCCAGTTGGATCTAGTGCTGATCGAATACCCGTTAAAGCTTAAATGTTTGTTGTGCTTACATGACAAATATTGTGTGGAGAGGCTTCTCACGCGGCAGAATTGTGGGGTCAACCCACCGGCCCCTGTGCAAGTTTTAAAAAATAAAACTTTAAACTTCAAACGGACAAAGAAAAACCACACAGGCGCAGTATAAAAATGAATGAAGTTTAGATGCTTGGCCATCAAAATTCGAGTCTTGAAAATTAAGGGGAGAAATATACATAACCAACATACAACAAATGCTATACATCATACATCATACACCATACCTAGCACCATACAGTATACAACAATTATGCCCATGACAACATGCAATTTCATATCCCAATGAAATTTTAAAGAACGTGTTTACTTTTGTGCTTTTGTACGTTTTCCTACCCTTCATTTTTCTTTAAAATATGTTTTATAAATTTTAAACATACTACAGTGTATTCTGAAGTGGATCCCCCCCCCCCGCCCCCTAAAAAGTGTGGGTTGAAGTGAAGTACACCTAAATGTACTGCTTACGTGTGGCATGCAATATCCACTGATTTTGTTTGCTGTCAGTAGCATAACTAATTTTTATGAACCTGTAATTAACTTTTCTATTTCTGGTGTAAAGAATTTGTCTACATTCGAAATCACAAGATATACCAAGATGTAATTTTTAAAACATGCATGTGGAATTTAACTTGCAAACATAAGGCAGTATCAAAATACCATCGATTTGTGATAGCATACAATTCCAAGAGTCATTCCAGAAGTGTGCAGAATCTAAGAATCATCCAGGGAGTACTTTTTTCACTTAAAATACAAAATGGAAAAATATGAACGATAAATTCTCCAGTCTTGGCTCCCACGGTTTAATGTAAAAGCTTAACTGTGCCAAGTGTGCACCAGAAATACAAGAATTCAAACTAGAATTCGAACCACTCTTTAACTAAAATCCACTATATGCACCCTTTCTCTCCTGAGGCCGCACTTACTGTTACTTGCAAAGCGTGTCTTGTTTACACTTCTCACCTTGCCAACTCCCGGTTCCAGGCTCCTGAGCTCGTCAGCCGTGAGAGATGCTATGACGTCATTGAGGTAACGTCCAGTGTCGGCAACTTTTAAAATTGTGCTTCTCTCCGAACGCGAAGGGATGGGATGGGGAGGTGTTTTCTCTTCACCGACCTGCGCCCTGTTTTCAGTTGAGTTTATTTCTCTAGGCAACACCATTGGCCCCTGACTTACGTCATCAGTTTCAGCCCCCAGCCCCTTCATAGCAGCCCCTGCATCAGCCGGTCTACCTGGAGACATCAGGTGCGGCCTGGCGCCGTGATTTTCCGGCTCACGTTCCACCTCAACGTGCTTGTTGTTGGTGGTGGTGCTGCTGCTGCCGTGGTGCGGAGGCTGGTGACTGACACTCTGGACCAACACCACGGACAGCAGGGCGGCGTTGCAGACCAACGCCACGAGCAGAGCAACTCCCACTGTGACTGTCATCGCGGCCTGTTGTGTGCCGGCGGCGGCGCTCTGCTGACTCTCGCCTCCTCCACTGGTGCTATGGGTTACTCTCCCCTCGCTCACAGGGGGTTAGCCAAGCTTTTGTTTCGCAGTCCTCGCCCGCGAGTGTGTGATTCGTCTACTCCTCGTGGGAAACGAGTCTCCTGGCTGTGACCACCAGTTGTGTCTGTCTTGGAGTGGGCAGTGCACGGTCAGGCCAAAGGTCGCAGACTACGAAAAAGAAGGTTCGATTGGGTCGTCTTCAAGGGCCCTGGCCACGTGGTAGTCATCAGACCTTACGTTGCCATTTTTTTCTATTTATACGCTATGTAGGTACTTGACAAAATCAAAGTAACCGCAGTTCCCCTTCTTTCTACCCCTCCCCGCTCTTCCCCCTCACCCGCCCCCTTCCTTGAAGAATGATCGACACTTCACTATGTGCCAGCCTCAGTGTCCTGCCGTATGTTCTCGCGTAGCAACAAGCGCTGCCAGATTTGAGAAGACAACGGCGGTGTTCTTGTCACGCAAGAGCCCTGTGTTACTAGCTTAATTCTGTGTTCGAATTGTGGCTTTGTCGAACTCCGGTATAGACATAGACACGTCTGTGGTTCTTTTTAGTCATGTCTATATATGACACTCGAGACAACGCGGAAGTAGGCATGAAATCAGCGCTCGCAGACATGTTGGAGAAAGTAAAATATCTCTTTAGAGTCCTCTCTCTCTCTGAGAGAGAGAGAGAGAGCTAAACCATATGAAGACTCAGACTGGCAGCCCCGCTTGGCTGTTTGAAGAAAAATGAGGCGGCAAAGCTATGGTCGTCATCGGATGAGGCGAAAAGTTCACGTCTGTTGAGAAGCTACAGATGAGACTGCTACCATGCCTACAGTTGCTGTGGTGATCACAGCTCTAACCTCATTCCAGTCTCAGCAAACAGCTAACCTGGGGCCGGAAGCTAGCAGTTGCAGCCACTTCTCGTGGGCCGTTTCCGATTACAACCCAGGAATAGGTTGCATGAGTGCGGTCTTAAGGCCCATTCACCCTGTGTATTTTTACGTTGACCTTTACGTACGACCAGGAGATACGGGTGTTGCTTAACGTCCAGCCGCAAGTTAACGTGTTGCAACACGTAGGACTGCTGTCACAACACGGGTTTCAGTCCCACCCAGTCACATTATACTGACACCGGGCCAACCAGTCCTAGTACTGTTCCCTGTAGTGTCAGGCGTCTGGCAGGGCAGCTACTAGATTGACAGTTTTGACTTGGCCGGGATGCGAACCACCGACCTCCAACCTCGGAAGCGGACTACCGAGGCGGTGAGCAGGAGATACGATCGCTCGCGTAAGCCATTGACGGAAGTGAGGAAGCTAGGCGAACGAGCGTAGTAAGCGTAGCAGCGCCATCTGGCAGCCCTCCGCTAGTTCTGTAGCGTTGACAAGGTGGACTCGGAGAAGTATTCACATGAGGTAAAGATGGCGAATGCTGGGTTGGTGTGGAGGGGTTCGCGTGTATCTCAAGTTCAAATCACAAACAGCGCGTAATCACAGCAACGATCGAGTGCGTGGTCGGAAACAACGATGGATATTCTACAATACTCTATGTGTGGCATCCATTCTGAGAAACACAAACAGCTGAATTCGAACCCTCACTCTGGAACACGTTGCAGTTTCTCTTGAGGCCTATACCTGCACTGGACACTCACCAGGAACCGATAACGACCTGGCATGCTTGTCACAATTTTGTTTTGGAGCGCCTGTACAGACTGTGGGGATCGGCTTAGATCTATGCATGAATATTGACATCAATGCCCTGGCTCAGCGCTGTGGCTCCTCGCTGATGGCTGTTTGTGACGCCGACTTGATGGTTTGAGCCAGTAAAGCCATCGTCACCCATGGTTCATCCAGTGCATGAACCTCGAGCTCCGACTTCCTCAAAGGATGGGCGTGTCCGGGGAGTCGCCTTGATGAACATCTTACGAAGAACGCCATTGGCTTTGGGTCGCCTGCCACTTTCTGTTGCGTGCATGCTTCTAAGAGGATCAACCTGCCTGCCTCTTCAATATTCAAGCACAGTGCCCGTTTCTAACATTAAAAAAATTTCCGTGTAAAATTAGTTTTAGGTTAGATAGGATACTATACTGAAGGGCTTTGACCTTCCCATGGTGGCTGGAGAAAAACTGAACAGACCATATGATAACAACAAGAGATAGGGAGAAGGAACGGTAAATACTGTTGACAGAGGGGTGGGGGTGGGGGGTGAGCAGGGTGTAGCACAGGCAGAGTGCAGATAGCTCGGCTTGACAGTCGTGCTTGACTGTGAAAGTGTCACACATAGTAACCAATGAAAACATTTTACACGGTTGGTTGTTGGTTGCTCAACGTCCCAGTGCAAACCGGGTGCATATCAGGAGGGTGGACTACGGGGGGTGGGGGTCCCTACTACTAAGCTATACACTGAAAGAACCACCAGACTGATAGCTGCAGTAAGATGGCTAGTGCAGACAAGCAGTTTAATGTACGGGAGATGAATGCAATGTAGAACTCTGAGAAATAATCCTTGGCTGCATCAGGATTTGAACCGGCAACTTTCCATCTGCTAGTCTGCAGCTCTACCAACTGAGCTACCTAGGCCCCCTAATTTTACATGGGGAAAAAAGTTCCTTCTGGGTAAGGCAAGATCAACACTGAAGGTTAGGTGAGACCAACTGAAGCCAAAAGGACTTGTGGCTTTATATATCTCACTATAAATCACAAAAGCTGTCTTTCCCTTTGTTTATTATAAACATTTAAAGATACATTCCAAATTACATCAATGGTGAGCCAGAAATCTCAGTATCATATCCATTGTAACAATCCATTCTGTCTTCAGGCAGCACCAGCAGCTCAGCCAAAAGACTAGCAGCACAATATGCTGCACAGCAAATAGAGCAGGTTTGAACCCTGGTCCGTAGTGCTGCTCATTTGACTGGCACTGCTGCTGAAGTTGGCAGGTCATGAATTTGTACAAGTACAATGAATTTGTAACTTCAGCTTGCAGTACGGAAGCTCTGCGGCAAGCTAGTGGCATTTGTACAGTTGTCAACCAGCATATCGTGGGATGACCTGCATGTTTTTAATACTTTGACCACAATGATTGTTACCGACATTTTACCAACTTTTAACTCCCACCTGCCAACAAGTTTATACTCCAATCCTGTCTGGTTATTTGGAACAGGTCCCTTAGTTTACACTCATGCATGCTTCCTGCGGATGAACAAAGTCAAATCTCTGCACAAGACATCCAGTTTTTTAAAAAATTCCCAACATAACACGTCAAGACTACAGAAACTTCCTAAAAGAAGTCTGTTGCAACATTTGAACAAAAGCAACATGAAGTAGCAAGTGAACTGCTGTAATTATGACTGACATCAAAACACTACTTGAGCATCCAGCACTTGAGCCTTTTTGTCAATGGCAACTAGTTTAGGTCCCACACTAAACTTGAGCAGAAAAATATCCCAGAAAATTCTGCTTTGATGGGGTAGGCGATGGGGAATAAGGGCAAAGTTATGGTGGCAAGCGGTGTGACCAAGATGTGGGAGTCAAACATGTCGCCAAGTGGTGGATGCTATGGCAGATGATAACGTGTGCATGACGAACAAGATCA
This sequence comes from Lanistes nyassanus, assembly GCA_004794575.1. Taxonomy (NCBI): domain Eukaryota; kingdom Metazoa; phylum Mollusca; class Gastropoda; order Architaenioglossa; family Ampullariidae; genus Lanistes; species Lanistes nyassanus. Next base: position 42,441 of record SMGT01013150.1, on the reverse strand, counting down.
GAGCTTAATATGCAGTCAAGAGTTGACAAAGTGGTGGTAGGGAGTGCGTAGTACAATGTGTGGAGTGGCCTAAAACAGCACGCCCTCCCCCACAGCCCCTGATAGCCATGCACATACACCCAAGACTCATTTTAAATTTTAAAAAATTTAGATTTGACCCGAATGTTTCAAACATGTGAATAACCCCTAGTGGGAGGTGTGTGGAGAGAGAGGTCAACAGCAAGCATGCAGAGGATAACAAATTAAACCCATGAGTAGTCCGAGAGTCTTAGGGGTAAACCTACCTGTGGCAGCTGCACAATGCATGACGAGTTCAAAATAGCAGTGGTTGGTACCAGCTTATATTGTTACAGCTTTAGCTCGGAGAACACTCGGGGTGTGTGCGGGGTGGGTGGGGGGGGGGTGGGGAGTGGTGCGTTAAAAGATGGAACTTTTCATTCTTCTTGAGGAAATAGCTGGTGTTAAACTGATCACATCTGTCACACATCTCAGTTCTGTTCTGCACCAAGTTGTGGTACCAGTATAATTATAACCAGCTACATAACAGTTTTCATCCATGACTTGTAATTTGAAACCAATCTCATCAAAACATCTTCCTTTAAAAATCATGATTTGGTGCAAGATTACAGGAAGGAAAAGCACAATACAGCATGTAAAAAGAATATGCACAATGCTCTCACACAGAAAAGAAAATTATTTAATTTTGAAAATGCTAACACCACAGTGTTCACAAGAGAAATTATTATGATTTAGAATTATTACAACAGCAAACAGAACAACTGTTGCCTGAATAAACTAAACAGAACAACTGTTGCCTGAATAAACTTCCACAGGCTTGGCGCAGTAAGCTCCTCTCAAAGTTGTGGCCTGAAGAAAACATTCTAAAACACGACACAAAACGCTGGCAGTTTATCCAACACTGGATGTTTGATAATTCGAAGTGTTGCTGGCTGTTTCAAGTTTCCTGCATCTGTTGAACTACTGATCAAAATAGCGAAAACTGACCTTGAGCTAAATCTGAATGCCGAATATGCTTCACCCTTTTAATCTTTCTCTGATCCAGTAAATTGTGAAGGTGGGTCTCCCACTCTCAGGCACCTGCATTTCTCTCTTCACACACCTGTCCCCACCCTTCTGTCTTCATGCCAGTCCACCTCGTGTGGGGAAAGGTTACCCTAGTCTGGGGCTTACACAATTCACAACACTCTTGCCCTATAAAGAAGAACTCAAAATATAAACTAACAGTTTGATGAAATATGAAACTGACAGATTTAGAACTTAGAAAGACAATTTGCAAGCATCAACAATTCTAGTGTTAACCCTAACCCTTGAAAGAAAAAAAACCCCATTGTACTTTATAAAGAATTCAAATATAGATGAATGCACATAAGACAGTTCCCCCTACACACACATAAAAAAAACCCAACACGTCTAGCAGCAACATATACAGCCCTATTCACTGGATTAAGGAGGATATTAGGGTCTAAAGACTACTAACTATTCGCAGCATCAAGGTTTTATAAGATGTGAACATTTCTAGAAACATTCACCATCGTAAACCTCAAGACATGCCGAACAACTTGCTGAGTAACCAGTAAGAGAATCTGGCATCAAGCCAGCTTTCACACAGCAAGTTGTCCATTGCAGTCACCAATGATGGCAACTTGTTCAGCATGTGTCATCAGATGATTTCAGTCGTCAGGCCAGTCCTTGAAAGCAGCCTCCTGCTCATCAAGCAGCTTGAATATGACTGGCGGGCAGTCAACGCCCACGTGATCCTCCAGGAATCTGCGACTCTCCCGTGTGTCATCCAACCAGTAGGATTTGGGCAGCGAGAGAAGCTCTGTCTCATTGATGTCCGCCAGCCCCTCCATGTTGATGGAACCTTACAAAATAATTTGTAATTACAAACAAAGACAAACAGCACAGCTCCATCAACAAAACTTTATTTGCTCTCTTTTTCCCTCAAACAGACATTTCAATTTGCTTTCAAACCACATCACTCTGCTGTCATATCTGTGCCAACACAAAACCAACCTGGTGCAGGAATGTATCCAATTGGAGATTTCACAGCAATCGAATCCTCTCCTTTGCAGCGTCGCAGGATCCAGTCAATGACACGGATGTTTTCTCCAAATCCTGGCCACAGGAACTTGCCTTTCTCGTCAGTACGGAACCAGTTGACATGGAAAATCTTTGGCAGCTAGAGTCAGAAATCAAAGTTTATGATCTATCCACCATTATGAAACATCCTTAATTGGTTTCATTATTAGGTTATTGCATGTTATTAGGTTACTGAACAGATGGCCACGGACCAGTGACCTGCTCACACAGATCACATAAATGGATTCACTCAGACATATGTTTATTGCTTTAAGGGTACAGTCAACCAAAGAGGTCACATCAGGACCACATGTGTGTCAAGACATTTTCCTTATCAGTACTGTAACAAATGAAAAACCTGTCTGCTGTTAACACACACACACATGTACAAATCCCTACAAACATTTTACACAGTAATACATCTGCTTGATGACCAACAAGTATGAAGCATGTTTACAAAGACATAAAAGTTAGGATGTACTGAGGCAGCTGAGTATTTGCTCTAATTTTCCAACTCCAGAACAACAACAACAACGATCTTTAAAGAAAAAGAACTAGATACAAAAGTACAGTGGAACCCGCTTATCATGAGATTCTGGGACAGGTGGAATTATCTCATAACCAAATCTTGTGCCAACAGAATAAGAGCCAATTTACACGTTTCCAAGTTGGTACACTGAAACGTCTTGAAATGCTGCTTAAGGACCAACTTGCACATTTCAATGTTGCAATCAGGTCTTAAAATGTGTTTCAAAGCACCAACAGTACCAACCTGGAAACATGTAAATTTCAAAGTCCAAACTAGTCAAAGTCATTGGTTCTGGGTCCATCAATGTACTGCATCCATTCAAATGCACACAACACAGGGCTAGTTGGCGTCTTGTCAGCACACCCTCCACTGTCTCTACTGCTGCCTGGGTACAGTCACTCACAGTTAAAAGCTTCAGAATAAATGTCAAATAAAAAAATCCATAAAACAACTGTCACTGAAAGCAAGTGAGCCGAGCTTCATGGCAAACAACAGGAAACATCTTAGTCATGTGAAAGTAATTAAAAACTAATCAAGTGTTGTCTGCTTGACACACTGCTATCTGGTTCCTTGTGAGCATATCGTCTCTACTCCTGCCTGGCAGCAATTCTGGTCTTCTTCCCCAGCTGCTGTTGGTGACTTTGGAAACAATATTTTCAGCGTTTTAATCACATCTTGAACCTTTCTGACACTCAGCACACATGGTGGCACCTTGTCATCGTTGTCAGATCCATCCCCGTTTGCTAACTGACAAGGGATCTGTTGTTTAACCACTGGTCGGTGCTTGCAGGCATCACTCATGCAGTCTCCCCACTGATCGTTTTCTGAGAAATCTTTTTCCTCTTCTTAAATTGCTGCAACCAGCCATGTCAGGGAACAAAATTGTCAACTCCCCTTTGTGATGGTCTGTTCTGCCCATGTTGGGAAACTGGAACTTGTGCCTGGATGCTTGTTTGCACCACATGTGGAGGGCTTCAACCAGTTCCTGGCCTTCATCAGCCACAGAACCTCCCACTCACATCCTTGTTTCTCAAAATCTGTCTTCACTTTGGTCTTGATGTTGGAGACTGTCGATCTTCTCATGTTATACTTCCTCATAATGTTAGTTGGCCACTAACCACTGTCCAGACTGCTGGGAATTTGGCTTGCATTTCAGTTGCTGAATTGGTGAAGCCACAATCTGATCACCAGTTGACTGCTATGTGTTGGATAACCCAAGCTTTACCCATCCATTTAAACCCTCATCTGCTAACCAAGTAACATTAAAATTTAAACAAGGCTGTAGGAAATGAACCAATCAGACGAGACAACAGAATCAAGTGTCTCCATCACTGTGGCATGCAGACAAAATTTTTGCTTCCATTTATTCACTTGTTCTCTTGCTAACCGGGTTAGGGTTAGAGCCTTTTGGTAGTCTAGGATGTTAAAATAACCCTGTTATATCCAATTTCTCATTATATCCAATTTGTCATAATGTCAAATTTCTCCTTATATCCACTGACACTCTTGTAAGCAACAAATATTGACAAATGCAAGTGTTGGTCGTAAAGCCAAAACTGCCTTGTGATAGCCAATGTCTTGTGGTATTAGATATCTCATAAGTGGCCTCCACTTTAACAGGCTGAATGTACCAAGTACTAGTGCCATGTGGCAGCAAGATTTGGCTCCCAACGCCCACTACATGACTAACAAATTGGACCATCAAGCTGAAAGATAAGTAGTTTCAAGGGAAAAAAAAGATGATTGGAACAGAAGATGAGACACATGAGATGAAAGGGCACATATCAGCCAGTGATAAAAAAAAATGGATAGAAAAGTGTAAGCAGTTACGATCAGAGAGGAGGACATAATCAAGCCCAGCATGATGACCTCCCTTTGGGGATGTATCACTCGGATGCCACAAATGTTCTTCACAAGACAATTGAATAAACCCAAACAGCTTTCAATTCACTAGTTTACACCTGACCGGACATTTGGAAACTTCATATCTCAGGGACTTGGGAACCAGGGAACCTCTCCACATAGCTCTCTGTGTGTGTGTGCATGTTGTGTGTGCGTGTTGTGTGTGTGTGCGTGTTGTGTGTGTGCATGTTTGTGTGTGTGTGTGCCCACGTGCAGGTGCATACAAACTGTTAAAACCCCATGTCTTAAGTACACAAAGCATTAATCATCAACAACACAAATTTGTATAGCTAGCTAATATGGTTAGCTTATTTACATAGTAACTTATAACCTATAGGGATATCTCCTTGGTGTGTATGATCTATAGATACAGAGATTCCAGCCCTATCCACGATCTATAGAGATTCCAGTCCTATGTATGATCTATACAGAGATTAAAACCATATGCACAATCTATAGAGATTCCAACCCTATGCATGATATCCACAGATGCATCCAACCCTACACATCACCTCTATAAATCCAGCTCTACATATGATCTCTAGAGATAGATCTACCCCTATGTATAATATCCAGGAAAGATCCAGCTCTGCATATGATCTCTAGACAGAGGTCTCACCTTTCTGCCTGTCACTTTGCCGATGTCCAGCCAATGTTGCAGGTAGTGGCCAAAGTTGTAGCCCATGAAAGGTCGCATGGCCATGGGGTCGTGCATGATCTTCTTCCCTACAATTATGCCAACACCACCACACAAATGTACGCATTTTGTTTTGCCCCTACTGTCAGCTAAAAGTACTTTGCAAACAAATTTAAAAATGTTTTGAGCCTTAATATTTTAAATATTTAGGTTCGCAAAATTTTATTACATTTCTTAAACAAACCAACCATTATTTGTTTTAAAAATGAAATCTGCAGTTCAAATATATATTAACAGCAATTTTCTAACTGAAGAGAAAATCAAGCAGAAGTTGCCCAACAATATTTACTGCGAATGTTGCCTTGTTTGTCCAGCACTACTAGGCTTTAGCGATGCTAAAATCTAGCAACACTCGACATGTCTGACCCAGACCAGAACATCGAACTTTCACTAAAAACTGATTGCGGCGATTCAAGCAGTCTGCAAATTTCTTTACAACAAAGTTGATTGCAGGTGAAGCTGACCCTAAGACCCGCTTTTAATTAGGGTAAGCAGCTACTGTGGTTTTTCTTCTTTTAAAAAGCATAAACTAATCAACCAAGCAGATAAGGATGAGGGACTGATTGGAAATGCCAACCCTTACTGCAAACATTAACTGATAGCAGCAATCTAGCCAGTTAGGGGGAAAGAACCCTGAAATGAAATATCAAAACCCAGTCACTAACATATGCAAGTAAATAGGAAAATAACATGATGCTATCAAGACGTTCTGTCTGCTAGATGCTGGGGAGAAGGTTAACACATTCGCGCTGTGTATGGGAAATAAACGATACAGCATAGGGCACGCTTACTATCATATACGGGAAATAAACGATGCAACTTTGAAAATTTATTTACGGGGAATCGCTAATCGTCTAAGGTAAAGAACTCCTACATTAGAAAGCTGATTCATTTCTTCACGAGTTGCTTCCCTTATACTGGGTTTTAACCGACAATGAGAACGCTTTTCGGTAATTCGAAGGAAGTATCCACGTGTGTTCTGTCACTTGAGAAATGCTAGATTTACTCTTCAAATTACACGCTAAAGCGGAAAATGACATTGTTTTGCAAATTTAATGTGATAAATTGGATGAAGACAAGAGTATTTGTGCCTAAAAGACCTAAGAAAGTGATTACGAAGAGAAAAACGAGCGAGCAGTATCGTTTCAGTATGTGTATAAGTAATGGCGAGGACTTTTTGATTTCTTCAACTTCAGTTGTGTTTCCATCAAAGGATTTTACCAATTAAGGAACAAGGTCCAAGAAACACAGTAAGAAATGAGTTTTCTTTATTTATTGTAGTTTTATATCATGTTTAAATAATTTTTGTATTGTTTTGGGGGATTTTTAATGAATTTTTGAAAATAGGCTAAAAATGCCGCGTCCACCGGGGATGCTCGAGGGTAGGATTCTACGTCACGATTGAGTTAAAGATTGACAACACGATATCAAAGGATTCCAGCTTTATTAAAAGCTCATCATTGGACTCAGCCAAGTGACTATAAGACATGTCAGCTGCAGTTTTTTAAACAATAAAATGGGGTGGGGGAGGTCAATTTTTGTTCCCAGGATTCTTATACCACAAACGATGGGTATAATAGTGGATGATAAGGATTGAATATTTTCACTTATTATTATCATCTCTCATGTATATATGTTGTAGACTTTGTGGCATTTTAAATTCCACTTGCCTATATGGAACTAAGAATATACCTTGCCTTGGCTTGATTTCGAAATAGTGGAAACTATCGAGAAACGTCTCATTTATAGAAAGTTTCTGGGTTAAAAAAAACCCAGTTGTCTTAAACAAAGAAAAGATTGCTGTTTGTCATATAGGCTATGCAGAATTTCCATCCAATTAGCAGGTGACAACCAACACAGCCACGCACATCGGATGATGTCAGTTGCTGGGTTCTACTTGTAAAGACTTGCACAAAATATTCATTAGTTTATTCGGTGTTAACTTTGGTTTTTGCTCCTATTTGCACATACACATGCAGAAGAACACCCACAAACATACGCACATGCAGAAGAACACCCACAAACATACGCACATGCAGAAGAACACACACACATACGCACATGCGCACAATGTTAAATATGCAGTCGAGGAAGTTTTTGCTTCAGGAAACCCCGCTTGGCTGTACAGTATAAAATACTGGGAGGACAGTCAACTACGACTTCCCATACCAGTTGCCACCTCTAGTCGTAAATGGGATGATGTGTGTGTAGTAGAATGTGTCCATCACAAGACCTGAGCTAGGGAAAGAGGAGTAGCAATGTATGTACTGGGGCTTAATGCCGTGTCAGCAACTAGGGCTATATCACGGCGGTACACAAGAGGTAAAACAGCGGTAAGGAAAAGGAGGGTAAGGGAGAGAGGACAGAGAACGGGTTACTCAGTAAAACCAAAAGGAGGAAAAAATGGCACAGAAGCTTAAATGCGGAAATAAAAGCCGATGGCACGTAAAAAGGTGAGTATCACAGGAGGAGGAATTGACCGAAAAAGGGCAGGGAATGAAGGGGTAGAAAAATGACGCAGACAGATACGGCTAAAATGTGAGCAAGAAAATAAAATGTGTTGGACGGTGAGGGGTGTTGTACAATGGGTACAGGAGGACGGAGGCTCGTAATGGAGCAGGAAGGAGTGGGTGAGGTGGGTATGACCCAAATGGAGGTGCCTCAGGACCACATCTCGCCGCACAGGTTCTGCACAGTAAATAGAGTCAAGAGAGGGAGGGAAGAATAGTGTGAAGTTTGTTGGAAGACAGTGTGTCCCAGTGAGCTTGCCAAAGAGAGTGGATGTAGGAGGAAATGAAAGGGTGGAGGTCAACAGACGGCACTGGAGTGAAAGTGATGGGGCCTTGAAGAGCCCGCTTAGCAGCATGTTGCCCGGAATGCCAGCATGGTCGGGGACCCAGACAAAGACGACATCGACATTTCGAGAGCGGAGGAGAGAGAGACGAATATGAATGTGGACCAGGAAAGGATGGTTAAGGCGGTGAGAGACAAGCGCACGGAGGGGAGAAAGAGAGTCAGACAGGATCAGAAAAGAGGAGTAGCAAACGGGAGGTTCATAAAACAGAGGTTCTACTGTAATAAGAAAACTTCATCTGACCATTTTCAAGCCTGGTGGAGATGGTGGGTATTTAGGTATGTGGTTATGCAGAGAGGTAGTGACAGATCACAACTGTAGCTATCTATACATATTCACATGCAGACATATTGCAGTTATGATTGTGGAGTTATACATAGATATGTGTTGCAGTGCAAAGGCAGAGGTGAAGAATAACAAGGATAGCTTTTCTATTTCTTGTGTAACTGTGCAAGTGTGTGTGTGCATGTATGCATGCATGAAACAGCACAAAGGGGATTCGATACAGAGGTTTGGAGGAAGAGAGAGCATGTTCCCGAGTGTCACCATGTGTGTACACGTGTATGTACGAGGACAAAGGCAAAAACAGTGTACATGGATGACAAGCACTATCTGAAGTAAGTAAATCGGATAATGAATGCATCTTGGTCTTGTAGCCCAATCACCCACCCTTGAACTCAGCTGCAGCTGTGGCCTCAGATTTGACACAGGCACCAATCATCACACCATGCTCCCAGTTGAATGCTTCGTACACCAGTGGAACACCTGCCAACATTCACAATGTCAAAGTCACAATACTTCCTTGACAGAAAATAAAAACAAATTTTCATTTTTATGGTCTACAATTGTACGCTTCCACTAAAAATCACACGTGACAATCTTGATCCTGCACATGAACACTTGGCTGTATTTTCTCATCACCAAAATCACAATCTTGATGCATCCGAGACTTGTGCTTCACCAAAACCGATGTCTTTCAGAGAAGTATATTTAGTTCTCATATACCTGCTAATTATGGGCCTTTTCACCCAATTTGATAGCTCTCTTCTTTCCCATTTACTCCCGCAAAATGTCATTAATACATGGGTATGTACCACAAAAAATTGGTAAATTTTTTGCAGTGAGCAAAAGTCCATTACCTCCCTTGAAGATGTTCCCATTTTCTTCCCATTTGCATTTTCTTGTCTGTACAAGCACACCGTGGCAAGTTGAAGAGATTAATTGGGTCATACTATGGTAGGATTTTATTGGCTTCACCGTCTGATTAGTAAGGCTCTTTGGGTTTTTCATTTACTCCACTTGAAAATTTGTAGACACTAATTTTTTAAATTATATTTTTATGGTAAGGGGCGTTACACTGCTAACACAACGCCATCAGGGTGCAGACGGAAGTGCAAACAATATTTGCTACTGTCGCTGTCGTTTTGCTGCCGTAGTCTGCAAAGACTTTACAAATATTTAAACCGAAAGCGGTTCATTGACAAGGGATGTAACTGGTATTTTCTTAAAGCGAAATCATTTTTCTATCGAGTTCGACCCTGGGGCATCTGAGACATAACCCCCCCCCCTCCTCTTCTGGCGTCAACTTGGGAGAGGAAATGGGAGAGTGGAGCGCGAAGCCCCCTTGAGTGGAAGCGCATAGGCAGGCACCACTGGCGACAGGTGAGGTGGGCGATTGCTAACCCGACCGGAACACACCATATCAGAGGAGCCAGGCTGTCAGCATGGGCAGAACCGGAAGGGGGTCGGTGTGACACACAACTGGAAGTCAGGGGAACTTCCAGTGTTTGGCCCAGAGGGAGGCATGTCTGCCCAGAAGCAGCCAGAGCTGCAGGAAAAGACTCGCCCCAACACCTCCTCCGTCACAACCGACAGTCCCCCCAGGGAGTGGCTGACAGCCACGTCCTAATCCACATCTGCTCTGAGAGCAGTGGAAGTGGGATCACCAGATCGCAGAAGCACTTGAGCTGAGATAGACGGTAACCCACACTACATGGCAACGCGTGGTTGGACCAGCAAGCACCTTGCTGTTGGCGGCAGCGGGGTGTGTGTGTGGTGGTGGTGGTGCAAGAGCAAGTCCGTCCCCTTCGGTGCAAGACGTAAGGAACAGCCAACCGGATCTGGAAGAATCAGCAGCCATCCCTCCCCAGTGGGTCCCGCTAGAGTAGCCACCACACTACTTTTGCCACCAATGCAGGTGGACACCAAAGCCAAAGATGCAGAAGGCTGAACGGCGGGCATGGAGTGTTGGATGCCATCGGGAACGACAGACATAGTGGAGCACCTGGAAATTGGTGACATCAAAGCCTACACCAAGAGTTGTGCATAGCACCTAAACATTCAGGGAAACGGTTTTCAGCTGCATTGTTTGTGGTACCCTAGCTTTCAGCAAAATGGATATGATCAGTCCATTGATTAGGCTGCTTAACCCTACACATGAATTGCACACTTGCCCAAAACCTGCTGGTAATTTGACAATCTCAGCTTACATCCTACAATTCTGGGGCTGCTCTGAAACGATTAGGGCTGTTACAGGAGATTCAAAGGTCAAACTACCACAGACTTCCAGTATATTCAACAGTGACAGCAGCAAACCTTTGGGTCTGTGGCAACACCTGACACTAGCGTTTGCCTTACCTTTGGGTCTGTGGCAACACCTGACACTAGCGTTTGCCTTACCTTTGGGTCTGCGGCCACCGAAGATAATGGCACTGATTGGCACGCCTTCAGGGTCTTCCCACCTTGGGTGGATGATGGGGCACTGGGAGGCGGGGCAAGTGAAACGAGCATTTGGGTGGGCAGCAGGGCCCCCAGGCCACCCCACGGCCCAAGGCTGTCCTAGCCAGGTGGTCACAGCTGTCCCCTGTGCAGACGGGTTCAGGGTTGAGTTCATTTAAGCATTCAGTGGATCATAGCATACTCTAGACAGGTTTAATGTCACCATGGCATACTCTGTACAGAACCAGCTGCTTTGTCGTTTGTATGCAGATGGAAAGCATTCAGTGTCTGCTACACTAAGGTGTACCCTGGACAGATGACAGCTTCAGTGTCAAATATATGATTCTGTCATTCCATCATATCTATGCAGAGAGAAAGACTTTTGCATGAACCAGATTAACATTTCAGTCTGGTGGTCGTGGAAGTAATGGTACAGCTGGCACTGTACAAAGTCCTGTTGTCCAGTAGGAGATGATCAACTAGTTTATGACTTGCCCAAAATGCTATCTCATACAAAGCAGATGATATAAGTGATTTATGACAGTAACATTCCTAAGATCATTTAACCTTTTCAGTATTTTACATTTACTGTGAGGAAAAAAATAAAAACCCAGAGTTATGAAAATATGCAAATTTACTGTTCTAAATTTGTGTTTCTTTAACAATACTGTACCATGACCCAAAGTGCTATATTCTCAATCAGAGATCCCTAAACGCACTCTCCAAAAAAATATACCCACCAAGGTAACCCTGGTAAGGTCCCTCTGTGCATGTGCACACCACATGCCACCCGTGTGCACAGCTCACTGACAAGGTCAAGCTGACTTTCTCATGCCAGAAAAACCCATCAGTTGGGAGGAGGGTGGGTTTGTGATGTGTCATGGTAAGTATTGTTAAAGAAACACAAATTTAGAAAAAGAAATTTGCATTTTCTTGTCTCAATACTGTACCATGACCCAAAGTGCTGACTAGCACAAAAAGGAGGTGGGAGATACCACAAAAGAAAAACCTACCAGGGTGAGGAGGACAGAGCCAACCAAAGGCGCTGGGTGACGACAGCAGCCGCCACCCCAAAAGTTCTGTCGTCCTCCCAGAGGCAGGAAAGATCCCTCAGATAATGGTTGATGAAGGGATCCTCTGTCCACCTGCAGGATGTCTCAGTGCGGGAGACTAACGCCAGCGAGGCGGCCCACGCCCTAACCTCATGAACACGTGCGGTGGACAAGAGCAGTGAGGGTTCTGCCCCTCCCCTTGTTGTCGTCGTAGTATATGCACGGTGAACAACAGTTGTGACCCAACAAGAGATGCTAGCTTTAGAAATCTCTCGCGTTCAACCAGACTGCGAGGAAAGGAAAAGGCGTCTCTGGGTGGCAACACGTAATGGGTGTGTATGTCGTCTGTACTCATGCAATGCTTGAGCCGGACAGTTGACTGTCAGGTTCGGATGGAGGCAGGATCGTGGACAAGGGCAAAACAGTGATTGATGGGGATGGGTCACCGGGTCTCTGGTTCTCTGCCAGAAAATCTGGTAAGAATGACAGACCACGAGCCATCGCGTTGCTGGTGGACATTCGCCTCCAACCCAGAAAAAGCATGAACCTCGCCCACCAACATCACGAGAAAACCCGTTTTCAGTGTCAAGTTGGTAAATGAGGCTTGGCATAGAGGCTCATAGGGTGGACAGCAGAGCGCCGCCAGAACAAAGGAAGGGCCCAGGCCAGCACCTGGCGGGGAACATGAGCCTGGGACAGCGAGATACCACAGATCACTTCCACGATGAGGGATGCGTTGCCACACAACAGGACTCCCAGCTGCTGTAGGGTGGCGAGGACCACCTCCCTGCACATCCACACAGCCGAGACAGACAAATGCACTGTGTCAGCCAGGAAAGACAGGTGGTTAGCCAGGTCCACTGCCTGGGGTCTGGTTGGGTCTACCCCCTGGGACAGACACCACTCCACCCAATGCTGATAGTGAGGGTCGTACACCTTGTTCGTGGAACTGCAGCGGACAGAAGCCAAGAACTGTAAGACAGATGCGGTCCCACCACAACACGCTGCACGATGGGTACAAGAGCCATGCGTGCAGATGGAGAAACTGGGGGTTGGCATGGAGGATGCCGGACTGCGGCTGGAGGAGGGGTCCGATGGGAACCTGCAGCGGAAATGGATCCAATCTGCTCAGCCGCAGAAGATCTGGAAACCAAGCCTACGCCAGCCAGTGAGGCAAGGGGTGATGAATGCACAGAGTCACGGCCCATAAGCAGCAACACAGCAAAAAAGCAATGGCCGACTACAGGTAACAACACCCGGTTCACAACCCAGAAACGTGTAACATACCCCACCACCCCCCACCCGATACAGACTAGCCAGCTAAGAACAAAAGTGCACGACACTAAGTCACAAAATGTCGAACAAACAGCGTACGTAAAGACAGATTCAACAAGGAAAGAACACAAAAGCTCACTTTCCTTAACCGTCAACAAAGCGCAGAGGAGCAAGGGACTGCCAAGGCTAGACCACGCTGTAGTACAGGCGAGAAGGTGGAAGTAGCAGCTCACGCACGCATCCTGCTGGTAGCACAGTGCTTGAGAAAGTCAGCTTGACCTAGTCAGTGGGCTGTGCACACGGGTGGTGTGTGGTGTGCGCATGCGCAGAGAGGTCTTACCAGGGTTATCTTGGTGGGTATATTTTTTGGAGGGTGTGTTTAGGGATTGCTAACTGAGAATATAGCACTTTGGGTCATGGTACAGCATTGTGACAAGAAATAAATATTACAGAAATCAATAATGCCTGAAAAGGGAAGTAAATTTGAATACCTAGAGATTCAATATAAACATGTTTGGAAATGACAGTCTTCTCTTGCAACTTTTTCCATAGAAAGCATGCTCTCAAGATTAACATTTATCTACACAGTTTACATTGACAGAAATCTGCAGACTATTATCCTCAGAAATTCCAATATTTCAGTCTTCATTATTAAATACTTTAAGACCCTGAACCATAGAAACAATAACAGTTCGCAAAAGTGTGTTCCCAAAATCCATGTCGCTGCTGCCACAAATCAAAGAAAAGCCTGGCTTACACATAGCAATCCAAGTTTATGTTGCCAGGATAAAAAGAAATTGACAAAGTCACTCCTTGTTGTGTTACATGAAGCAACAAAGTATTTCCACCCACCCACTCACTGAAGTGTATTCATCCATTCTGATGTACATCCATCCATCCATCCACTCACCGGAGACACCTCATCCTCCAGTCCCTCCCAGTAGTAGCCACCATCTGCAGTCATGCCCACATTGGTAAAAATAGAGTTTGCCTGGAAACTTTTCATGGCATTAGGGTTGGTCTTCAAGTTGGTCCCAGGCGCCACACCAAAGAACCCTGCTTCAGGGTTGATGCCCCGCAGTTCACCTTTTTCATTGAACCTCATCCACGCAATGTCATCACCTTCACAAAATGGTATACAACATAATTAACAGGGAACAGACTTTGCCACATTTGTACCGAGCCTCACCCATGCAATGTCATCCCCTTCACAAAATGGTATACAACATAGTAATTAACAGGGAACAGACTTTGCCACATTTGTACCGAGCCTCATCCATGCAATGTCATCCCCTTCACAAAATGGTATACAACATAATAATCAACAGGGACCAGACTTTGCCACATTTGTACAGAGCCTCATCCATGCAATGTCATCCCCTTCACAAAATGGTATACAACATAATAATCAACAGGGAACAGACTTTGCCACATTTGTACCGAGCCTCATCCATGCAATGTCATCACTTTCACAAAATGGTATACAACATAATAATCAACAGGGACCAGACTTTGCCACATTTGTACCGAGCCTCATCCATGCAATGTCATCGCCTTCACAAAATGGTATACAACATAATAATCAACAGGGAACAGACTTTGCCACATTTGTACCGAGCCTCATCAACACTATGCCACCAGCAGTACAAGAAGGTGTACAACATAATAATTAACATCAGTCTTTGCCAATTTCTTACTAAACCTCTTTCAAGTAATGTTATTTCTGGTACAAGACGATGTACAACATAATGAATATCGTTACTAAAATGAACATCAAATGGATGGCAATTACTAATCCTGTCTTTTGCGCATAAACACTTAGAAATTATCAGATGACATCAAGTGAAAAATACAACTTATTGGAGATCACATCAACTAAGAAATAATTTATTGGGTATGATATCAAGTGGGATATAACATCAAGTGAGAAATGCAATTACCAGAAATGGCATCAACCGATTATGTTAGAAATACAATTTATGATGCCTTGAAGTGAGGAATAAGTCATTCACTTACCAACACATTGGACCTTGAATCCTGGGAGCGTTGGTGTTATCATCGCCAGGTTTGTCTTGCCACATGCACTGGGGAAGGCAGCAGCAATAAACATCTCCTCGCCATCTGGTGGTGTGATGCCGGAAATCTGACAAGGCAAACACATTTCGGCAACGTATGACATCAAACCACAACATGCATGTTCCAGTGATGTCTGCCTTCTGACCACACAACACAGATGTCTGATGTCCAGCATCGGACCACACTACATGCTCCAGCAATCTCCAACATCTGACCACACAACATGCATGTTCCAGCGATCCCCGATATCTGACCACACATGCTCTAGCGATGTTCAAACATTTGACTGTACAAAATGTATGTTCCAGCAATGCCTGAAACCTGACCACAAAATATATATGTTCAACAGTGAATACTGCTGAATACTGATCACACAGCATACACATGCCTGACATCTGACCACACAAGTTACACATTCAAGCAATGTTTGACATCTTATAATGCAACATTCATGTTCCAGCAACATTTTAGACCAGACCACATGCATGTGTTTGTGATTTGCGATTTACCCAAAATGGCAACCTATGCCACAGTTGGAAATACACAATTTAATGACTTTGTGCTGTTACCTCATCCAGTCAAGAAACTACAGTGACCATTTTCTTTGTCTCTCATCTGGTCAACAACTTGCCATGTCCATCACAGGTGATCTTTCCCATACACAGGCCACCGATCAAAACCACAGGTGCTCTACTCTAACACGAGTCACTTATCAGCATCGCGGGTGCTCTTTCACCGACAAAAGTCACTGATCAGCATCGCAGGTGCTCTTTCACCGACACGAGTCACTGATCAGCATCGCGGGTGCTCTTTCACCGACACGAGTCACTGATTACTACGAAGTATCAACATTCCCAGTCATATTCCAGACTCTGCATTACTAAGACCTCAAACACACTATCAAGAGTTATTTCTGCCTTTTGAAGTCAGAGTTGCTTTCTTGTGAGATCTGATGGACATGGTACTTGGCATCAATATTTGGCCGACATAGTCATCTGCATAATGTTCCCCCACCCCCTTCATCATCTTCTGCAAGCTTACCTTCTATGTTGATATTTCTGAACAAGACGAGGAGCAGTTTTCAGACAATGAAGGCACGATGAACTTCAGTAAGTTCACCTGCTGCCTTAGTGAAGTAGGCATTAGGGACAGTCACTGGCCCAACTAAAGTGCATGCCACTGGCCCAGTTCATAGTGTGCCTGTGAGGCAGCTGGATGGGTGTATGTACATATGGATGAATCATGGGACAGAATGTCGGATGACATTCACTCAGGAGACAAGACATTTTGTTCTCCAAAGGTGGTTGTTAGAGCACGGAAATGTGCCCAGTTGAGCACATTTTATGATGATATCTTTCAATTAAAACCTCAGAATCTAAAAAATCAACCATCCAGCTGCAACCATCTCTTTAAATTCACAGATCTGCAGACCATCTGTACCCGCTCTGCATGAAAAGCTGTTCAGAAAAATAGGGAAAAGAGACCAACCCAGTTATTCTCATTCACTTAGAATACACTTACCAACATGTGCTCCGCCATCCAACCCTCATCACGGGCAATGACACTGGCAATACGCAAGGCAAAGCACTTCTTGCCCAGCAGGGAGTTTCCACCATAGCCACTTCCAAATGACTTGATCTTGCGTTCATCTGGGAAATGCACGATCATCACTTTTTCTGGGTTGCACGGCCAGTGGTTTTTCACAGGACCTGTAACAGCAAATTGATTATAACTGTTATCAACTGTTCTTATAACAGCCAGTCTGCTGTACGCACGGCCAGTGGTTTTTCACAGGACCTGTAACAGCAAATTGATTATAACTGTTATCAACTGTTCTTATAACAGCCAATCTGCTGTACGCACGGCCAGTGCCCTTTTTACAGGAATCGTACAGCAGATTATTATAACTGTTAGCAACTGAAATTACTGCAGCCAGCCTGTGGTATTTGTGCTCATCATGAAATAATTGTTTCCCATGGTCTATTCTGCTCAATAAAACCTGAAAGCCATGTGGCTGTTGGAAGCATTATCTTTTTTAACACAAGGACCAAGAAATGGGATGTTGTATAAATGACAGAAAATATCTCTTACACATGTGCATTCTATCTCTTCGATGAAGAGCAGAGTGGGCCAGATAGTGCATGAGATGGCACCTGTTTCATTTCTCTATATTTATACCATTTACAGAATGGTGAAAAGACAGTCACTCACGCTGTACTGGTCGAGGCAGTCCCACAGAGTGAATGCATTTGACGAAATCTTCTTCGTGACTTTTCAGAACATCCCATACTTTTGGGGTGACACGAGTCATAATACGCATGCAAAGCAGCACATAGTTGGAATCGGTCACTTGGATTCCAACCTTTGACAGTGGCGATCCAACAGGTCCCATGCTGAATGGTATGACAAACATTGTTCGGCCTGAAAACAATAAATTCAACAAAAATGCTTCACTTGCTTCATCTACGAAAACACATATGCACATTTATTCTAAAAATAAAACCTTTCGCTCAGTCTGTGCCTACTGGAAGATCTGAAACTAAGCTGTTCTAGTCCTCAAGTAAAGAACAAAGTCAAAGGTCAGCAATTCTCTAGGCTGTCCAGTATCACATTTCAGCCATCAGATGGCCTAGAGATACAAGATGAAGTGTGAACCTTTTATGTTCTTAACAGTGTACACCAATACACCCTTATAAATCGTCTGCTGCAGCATTGACTAGACTTTAAATGAAATCAAATTTTTTTCGACACTATACATGGATGGGGAGGCCACTGCCAATATAACCCTAACCATTTCTAACAAGATTTTTTTTTACTTTACACCATGCAGATTGTTAATGTTTACATACATGCTTATTATTCCGTCTACCTCAGTCATCAAAACCCTGAAAACAAAGATGGCTGAGAGAGAGAGAGAGAGTGTGTGTGTGGGGGGGGGGGGGGGGGGGAATTTAAAGGGGATCCTAACAAAGGCATCAAGATCGCAACAGAACAGATCGAGGCTTCTGCCATGCTCATCAGCGCAGGAGAGAAATTGCAACCTTTGGTCATCAGCAAGAAAGATAATCCAAGCTGCTTCAAGCACTTTAACAACTCCAACCTACCTGTTAAGTACAAGTTTAAATTAAAAAAAGAAAGATCCTGCTCTAAGTATACTGTGCTGCAAATCCAGGTGAGACCCCATCCAACATCAAGCCGAGCTACCCCCACCCCCAACATAATATCCAAGTTTCAGCCACTGTATGCCACAGTGAATTAAAATAGCCACCAGTCCCCAACACCCTATCTTACTTTTTTATTGCAAAGAATCCTTTAACTCTATTTAAATAAATGCTTTATTGGAAAAAATTATTTCTGTTTAAATAATTTTATTGCAAACAATTTATCTCCGTTTAAATGACGATTTGAAATAACTATTTCATCACAAAAACTTCATCTGTTTAAAGAACTATGCACACTTTCATTATTAATCACTCCCAGATAAGTACCCTTTTGAAATAAAACCAAGTGGTTGGGTTAGTTGGGGATTTTTGAAGGAAAATGCTTCCAACTGATAATTTTATATTATAGGGGAAATGAGGTCCTGATTCTGAACTATGTACTGAAGCATCCACCCAACTAATATCAAATGTAAGATAGCTGCAGCAAGGTAAAATCTCTAAGGACAGTGAGAATTTACCTGCCATGCAGCCTCGAAAGCGCTCATCTAGTTCTTTCTGCATGTCCTCGGGGCTCATCCAATGGCCTAGGATGGGCTCTACCCCCGTTTTAGTGTGTGGAACCGCTTCATACTTATCAGCAGTGACGATGTACGTCTTGGACTCGACACGTGCCACATCGCTAGGGTCTGTGCGGCACAGGTAGCTGGAGGCAACAGATATAAACAGCACAGAATATGTGAAAACAACACAGGTATAAAGACGATCTCAACATCAGCATACACCTTGTTTCTTAGTCCTTGTATAGCACAGGTAACCTAAGAAGAAAATACTCAAGTACACAGCAACCTCAACTCTTGTCTTCAAATTTTCTACCTGTTTGGATACTTCAGCTTTGTCAGGACACCACGCTCCAAGAGTTTGGTGGTAATCTCTTGTGCTTCCTCCTCTGAACCATCACAGATGTACACGCAGCGCGGTGTCATCAGCTGAATCTGTGGATGCAAGCAAGGGCTGCAGTGTGACAGGATTGCCAACATACCAATAATGGACAGGGAAATACAAAGGCTTGTGGCCCATAGCACCAATAAATCTTGCTAAAAAGTTAAAAAGCCAACATCACTAGCCCATCAGGCAATCAATTTTCTTGTGATTAGTTGCAGGAATTAAGTGTTCATGTACCTGATAACCAGAACACACCATGCAAAACAGTACAGGGATCGTTGAAGGAAATCCATTCCCAAACAAGATTAAATTTTAAATGATTTTTCACGGTCATAATTGAAATGTTCTTCTGCTCTTAATTTTGTCTGTAGTTTAAAGAATATGTTATGGAAAGAGACACATACTGGTTTGAAGGAAAAATGAAACTTTGTTGAAACTTTAAATTTAACAAAACCAAACTAAATGTTTAAAATCTAACATACATACAATTTCTTAATAGGAAAGTTCTGTAGCACTGGGCCTCACTTTCAAAACGTCATGTCCTTTACCTTAGGGCTATGATATCATGCAATGAAAATACGTCAGAAACAGACAAAAAAAACCCCTGTGAAAGTGCAGCAAACAGCAAGATTATCCAATGGACTGGCCTTCCAAGAGCAAGATTATCTGACAGACTGACCCATAACAGCAAGATTATCTGATGGACTAGCGTATAGAAGCAAGATTGTCCGACGGATTGGCCTGTAACAGCAAGATTGTCTGACGGATTGGCCTATAACAGTAAGACTGTCCGACAGATTGGCCTATAACAGCAAGATTGTCTGACGGATTGGCCTACAACAGCCAGATTGTCCAACATATTGGCCTATACAATAAGATTGTCCTATAACAGCAAGATTGTCCGACGGATTGGCCTACAACAGCAAGATTCTTCAATGGACTGGCCTAAAATAGCAAGATTATCTGATGGACAAAGTCTCAATGTCAACATTATGGGACTGTGCTCAAAAGACACACTATGCTCTCACGCTGTGCTCACACATGCTGTGCCTCTCTTGCTCTCACACACACACACACTGAGCTGTTATACACACCAAGTGCACAGTTACCCTGTGTTATTACACACACTGTAATTATGCTTACACTGTGTTCTCCTACACCCTGTGCTATCACACCGAGTGCATGGTTACACTGTGGTTACATTCATACTGGGAGTACCACTGGTGCCTCCATAAATACTCACACAGTGGCAGACAAAGATCCTGGCGTTCTTCGTCATGTCTTTGAAGTTGCCTTTAACAATCTGGACATGACCCACTTTCTGGACAACAATTTCATGAACCTCTTCAAACAGATCCTGTTCCTTGATGTCCGGATACATCTGGAATTTGCGCTTTGATGCCATCTCTGCTGCTTTGATCTTGATGGCCCTGTTTTCAAAGTGCAAATATATAATATGTATATATATATATTCCTTCTACAGAATTTAATGCCACTACATTCAACAGGCCTGGGGCACCACAAAATAGAGCAAGGAGTCTGTCGCACCTTAATGTCAGAAACAACCGCTATTCTTAAAAGAACCCATGACAAGGGACAAAAGGTTAGGCCTTCCACTTTTAATGCAATAAATTAGGAAGACCTGCCATCTATTTGGAGCAGTTGGTCCTGCTGAAAAACACAACACTGAACTCTGGACTTTGTGGCTGAAAAAATAACCACCTGCACTAGAACAGCAAACATGGTGACTACTGACTACCACTAGGAGCCAAAGGGTTAAATGGTTCCAGCCTCGATATACCCCACATTTATACTAATCTCCAAGGCATATTTTTCTCTTTCAAAAGTTATGTGAAACACATTCTTCTAAAATCATTGTTTATCAAATTTATCAGAGCTGGCACCTCTACTACAAGACCCCATCTGCTACAGAAATAATAAAACAACTTGTCATAAAATTAATATACATAAATCAGTATGCTTCTGGTTATGTCAGCAATGGGTACGAGTATCTTCATGAAAATGCAGCAAGACATGAAGAACAGTGAACTGCCAGATGCAGTTTTCCTGTTTGTTTTCTAGTTGGTGTTAAATCTGACATATTTCCAATTACATTTTCTCTATTTTAGGTCAACAAAAATCACATAGAATTTGATCTGAACTGATGCCATCACAGAAGAAAAAAAATATTAGAAGTGTCACATTTCTTTACATGCAAAAGCTGTATGTATTCTGCTGGATGCAGATCTGTCTGTAAACCAAAACCCCAAATCTAACCAGGAAGACAAGCTGTGACATGAAGAAGACAAGTATTTATCAAAATTTTACAGAAGTCAGCCAAGCTAAATTAAACCATTGACGACACAGACAGCCGACAGTTTTGGGGCATTACCTGTTCTGTAACGACAACACAAACACAAAGATAAAGACATCTAAAGGCAGAAACAGCTTGAATGCAAAGGCAAACCACAGACACTTAGCTGGGCAAAGCAGAGAGAAGTGAAAAGTTATTGTTTTGTGTTTTGTACTCTATGTTAGACACAAAAAAAAGGCTGTGGTTAAGGCTACATGGCCCAAAATTAGGGTTGAAATGTTGACTTTTTTTTATAGAAAGGACACTCAAAGGGATTCTGTCCATGTAGGAACTGTCTAAAATTACATCTATTGTTGCCTCCTTATAATAGCTAAGATGCGAACAGACTGCATTTTTTCCCTGACAGGTTACAAAAAGGTTTAGGGTCACCACGAAAATAATTGGGTAGATCCTAGGTCAGGTAACCTTAACACATTTTTAAAAATCTCGTCAGACTAATAAGAAGTGTTCTTTTCCCCCTCCCCCACCAGGCATATAGCTAATATGCAAATGAAGAATTCCTGCAGAGCGATGCTTGATTAACAGCAAAGATCTCACCAGTCTATCACTGACAGTGTACTATTTTCGGACCATTAATGCAGAAACTAATTATCTTCAGAAGTGGCCGACAAACGACACACACAAAGCCACAATTAAGCATCTGTGGGCCCAGAAGAGTGGCTGGAAGGGGAAATCCTTTGCTGGGATATGAAGCATGGCTGCACTGATCGAGAATCTATCATCACTAACTCTGCAGAACAGGGTGTAGGGGCTAGTGAAAGTGCAAAGATCTGGAAACCAAAACACAAAACGGCAAAACTATAACCCCGAACTATAAACAAAAACCCCAATGACGGTAACTTTAATTATTAAACTTTGCATCTCGGGCTGGTTTGCATGCATATTCACATCTCCCATTCCGGTCACCCGAGCAATCTTAAGGCTCGCGCCCCCTGTGTATTTTCCCTTTATGTTCTAACAGAAGAAACGGACGCCCTACGGGCGTTTGGTTACGACCTTGTTTGCGCTACAGCTTCTCAGGTCAAGGATACCAATCAGTATAGGTCAAGTCAACTCTTCCACCTTTCCATTGTAAAATGATAGAATACAACTGAAAAACTGAAAGGTAATCTTGCAACAACCAGAAATTCTTTATATCAAGTGCCGTAGTTCTTTGAACACTCCTGGAATTAGAAATACTACACAGTCAACAAAAACTAAACGAAAAATAGTCAGGGGCTTTCAAGGTCAGGCTCTGACTAGCCTTCACCTTCATGCCGGCAACAATTATACTCATTTTCCCGAAAGGTTTTATTCTGGGCATTTTTATCAGTTGAAAAGCTTTTTTAAGTATGCATTAAATAAAATAGATAGGCACAGTGTGCAGATGAAGAGGGTGCAACAATAATAACTGAAAAAGCAGAATCAAATGTTTATATACGGAACTTACCCAGTCGACAAACGAAGACAAAATTAAATGTATGCATGCTATTTCAGACAATTAAAGAAAAATTAGAATAATAATTCTCACCAAAATGATAAAGTAATCGCTCAACAAACCTTCTAATCTTCAAAAATACAAACCGCGAGCGCTGCCAACTGTCTCCTTCGCCCTCGGTGGTGGCTTTGGGAGTGACGAGCCTCTGACACCGGAACGTGTTTACTTGCTGCGATTGGTTAGTTCCAACCACACACTGTGGGCCCGCTGGGTGAGACGTGCTCGCTGCGCTGTGGTACAGCTGTGTTTCCCCAGCGCGTCTAGTTTTAGACATGCATGGGCGGTTTTTTCCGGCTTGAGCAGGCTGGGTAAGGTGGCCAGGGGACAGAGGAGGTGACCTTGGCTGGGGACACAGCTGACCAGCTACGTCATTACAGGCTGGAAGCCCCACAAGGGCTCATCGCCGACGAATGTCCGTTAACCATTTGTCTCAAACTCGATCTGTCGGCATGCCGTTGCCTTCGCTGTTTGTCGAGACGGTGGGAGGGGGGGGGGAGGTTGCATGGGCTTCTGATCTTTTCTGTCTTCCTATACAGGAGAAATTAGCTTACACATTTCACTAACACTACAGCTCTCGCCCTGGAAGCTGCTAAACAGACTGAAGATGGTCAAACTTATCGCGCTGTCCAGCCATGCTGAGTATCTGAAAGCGTTCATGGATCAGTGTTCAGTGTCGGAAGAAAGAGGGCTTGGGGATGGGAGATCGTCTCCTGTACGCAGAGCTTGTATTTTTTCCCAAGGTCAGGATGGTTTGCTTGTTATAGCTATAAATAGCTATTAGTAAAACGGGAACTGGGCAGAAAAGGACTCACATTAAAAGCCCACAGGAAAGAAAAGTGCATGAAAATTCTATGAATTGCTCCTTTACACCTAGTGGCACATAGACAAGTTACACACCAAGCATTATGGTACACACACCAAGCACTATGGTACTTACACACCAAGCACTATGGTACTTACACCCCCCCCCCCCAAGCTATGGTACACACACCAAGCACTGTGGTACTTACACCCCCCCTCCCAAGCTATGGTACACACACCAAGCACTGTGGTACTTACACCCCACGCCCCAAGCTATGGTACACACACCAAGAACTATGGTACTTAAACACACACACACACACCAAGCACCATATACATATAACACACCGATGTTGTGAAGCAGTGATTTTCATTGCAGTTTAATTACAGCAAATGTCAGTTAATCACAGGAATGACTGAATGAAAGTAAAAGTTATCTCCATCATGAAATCATTCCAGCTGGGAGACGTGCTATCAAAAATGATTGTATGTAATAACCTTTTTCAAAGTCAACACTGCGGAATTTTGCACTAGGCAAGGAAGGTGGGGCTATGCATGGACTGAGATGTGCACACATCTGTAGCTAAACATTGGCCCAAAGTGACTTTGTTTCCATTCTACCTGTTGTGCATTTCTATGGTGTGTGTTACTGTATAGTGTTTATGTGTTAAGTGCTGCAATGTTTGGCAGGATTGGGGTAGTTACTTTAAGCTTCTCAAGCAAACATAAAAGTACTTCAGTAAAAACCACAATAGTCAATTATTGGTAGTAAAAACTAAGTAAAAGGTACAGCCATAAAAGTTACTTAAAGAAAATAATGGTGTCAAACACACTTTTTAGTTACAAAGTAAGAAGTATTTTCAGTTATGGCAAGCATTTCTTTATGCAACCACAAAGAAGCTTTCACACAGTCTCCTTCCAGTGAAGCCTACATGTAGGCTTTAGGGATGCTCTGACCAAATTTAGGCTAGGAATTAACAGTCTGAATTGTCATAAAAAATGTTTATATGTACATCATACTAAGGATTGTCCATATTGTCATTCTGATGAAACTGAACTGCATTTTTTATTTGTTTGTCCGCGTTATGACGACTTGCGGAAAAAGTACATCCCTATGAAGTTTTATCAATATCCCTCCATGTCTCGATTTTCTGTGCTCATGGCCAATAGCAGTCCAAGACTTATACGAAGCCTGGCTTGTTTCCTGTATAAGGCATTACATCGGAGAGAGGCAGATTTACTTAAACCTCTATAAGCTCCTTAAGTCACATGTTGTGTACGTGTGCGTGTGCGTGCACGTGTGCACCTGAGTATACTTGTTTCATGTATTGCTTTAATTGATTACTGTGTATGGTATTTTCACCCCCTTGATATGGGCCGAAGGCCTAACCAATAAAATCGTTCGTTCGTTCGTTTCTTCCTTCCAGTGAATTATGATCGAAAACAACAAAAGCTTTAAGCATATTGTTAGTACAGAGCATGCATAATTCTGCAGAATAGTCTATGGCTTGTCTATGTTAGTAGATAAACAGAAAAAGAAGTTTAATCAACAAGTTAAAAAACTACAAACTTTTTTATATTGTAAAATATCTATTTCTCACAATAAAACTTTTGAATGTCAACTAAATTATTAGTTGTAATAAGCTATGCTCTGAAACAACCAACAGCTGATGGCTGCAGTAAGATGGGCAGTACTGAAAGACAGTTTAATGTTGGGGGATGGCCATGGAGTGCTATGTTAACTCCAGGATATAATCCTTGACCAAACTTGGATTTGAACCAGCAACGTTCCACATGAAAGTCCGAAGCTCTATCACAGAACTATCCAGCCCCCAGCCCTCCTCCCATCATGATGTTGCTGACTGATGTTAAGCTTGTCACCTTTGCACAGGTAGTTGTCTCTTGAAGTCCTGGTTAGGACAAGGGCCAGTAGATAACAATTATATGCATATGGTAAGTACCATGATGTGTGGTGTGTGGTAAGTACCATGATGTTTGGTGTGTGGTACCATGATGTTTGGTGTGTGGTAAGTACCATGATGTGTGGTAAGTACCATGATGTGTGGTGTGTGGTAAGTACCATGATGTGTGGTGTGTGGTAAGTACCATGATGTTTGGTGTGTGGTAAGTACCATGATGTGTGGTGTGTGGTAAGTACCATGATGTGTGGTGTGTGGTAAGTACCATGATGTTTGGTGTGTGGTAAGTACCATGATGTTTGGTGTGTGGTAAGTACCATGTTTGGTGTGTGGTAAGTACCATGATGTTTGGTGTGTGGTAAGTACCATGATGTGTGGTAAGTACCATGATGTGTGGTGTTTGGTAAGTACCATGATGTGTGGTGTTTGGCAAGTAACATGATGTTTGGTGTGTGGCAAGTACCATGATGTTTGGTGTGTGGTAAGTACCATGATGTGTGGTGTTTGGTAAGTACCATGATGTGTGTTGTGTGGTAAGTACCATGATGTTTGGTGTGTGGTAAGTACCATGATGTGTGGTGTGTGGTAAGTACCATGATGTTTGGTGTGTGGTAAGTACCATGATGTGTGGTACCATGATGTGTGGTGTTTGGTAAGTACCATGATGTTTGGTGTGTGGTAAGTACCATGTGTGGTAAGTACCATGATGTTTGGTGTGTGGTAAGTACCATGATGTTTGGTGTGTGGTAAGTACCATGATGTGTGGTGTTTGGTAGGAACCATGATGTTTGGTGTGTGGGAGGTACCATGATGTGTGGTGTTTGGTAAGTACCATGATGTTTGGTGTGTGGTACCATGATGTTTGGTGTGTGGTAAGTACCATGATGTGGTATCATGATGTGTGGTAAGTACCACAATGTTTGGTGTATGGTAAGTACCATGTGTGGTAAGTACCATGTTTGGTGTGTGGCACCATGATGTGTGGTAAGTACCACAATGTTTGGTGTGTGGCACCATGATGTGTGTTAAGTAACATGATGTTTGGTGTGTGGTAAGTACAAGGTTATTGTGTGGTAAGTTCCATGATGTGTGGTAAGTACCATGTTTGTGGTGTGGTAAGTACCACAAGGTTATTGTGTGGTAAGTTCCATGATGTGTGGTAAGTACCATGATGTTTGGTGTGTGGTAAGTACCATGATGTGTGGTATCATGATGTGTGGTAAGTACCATGATGTGTGGCAAGTACCACGATGTTTGGTGTAAGTACCACAATGTTTGGTGTGTGTAAGTACCATGATGTTTGGTGTGTGGCAAGTACCATGTTTGGTATGTGTAAGTACCATGATGTTTGGTGTGTGGTAAGTACCATGATGTGTGGTGTGTGTAAGTACCACGATGTTTGTTGTGTGTAAGTACCATGATGATCAGTTTCCAAGTTCTTGTCAGTAGTAGTAAGTGGAATATTTTCATAAATGTAGGTCGGTTCTGACGAAGCTCCAATTTCATTGTACAGTAAAACCTTTCCTTTAAGACTTTTGAAAGGCACCAGAATCAGGTGAAGGCTCTTAATAGAGAGTACATTTTCAGTTGCCCAGGAGGGGTCAGTGAAAAAAAATGTCTTATCGAAAAACCTGTAATACGGAAGATCTTAATAGGGAGGTTCTACTGTATTGACATTCTACAGCTCAAACAGGTTTTAACACAGAGGTCAATAATATTACAAGGAACTGTACTTTCCAAAATCAAAACTTGTAACATCTATTTGTAAATCTAGACAGAATCTAAATCTGTCAAATTTGATTAAGTGTAAGTTATTGGTCACTTGCAGACAACACTTGTTGTGGGTGGCTTCCTACATTTGGCTGAATTTCTAAAAAAACTCCATCCTGCCTGTTTCACTGCATCTCTACTTGTGTAAACTTTTGGCCCCCCCCCCTCCGGGTAGTTGCAGTATTTTTTTTTCTATTCTTCAAGATGCTCAGTTTTGTCTGCCTCAGTCCTAGCTCCTTTTATATTTTGGTGTTTTTTACTTTTTGTTGGATTTCATTAATTTTAGAGGGCCTTGAAACCTGAACAAGAACAAAACAGCAGGCAAAGATTTTTTTTTTATAAAAATTCAGTAAACTTAAAATCATATTGTTCAATAAACACCATGTACAGATCTTTGCTTTTTTTTTGGTGTGAGAATATTAGCGTACTTTTGATTAGGTTTCAAAGCATGCGTTTCCACATTCTACAAAAGGCTAGTGCAATCACTAAAGACTCATCACGTCTGTTTACAATATCAACTCTCCATGTTAGTAGTACTCTCCATGTTAGTAGAACCCTCCATGTTAGTAGTACTCTCCATGTTAGTAGAACTCTCCATGTTAGTAGTACTCTCCATTTTAGTAATACTCTTCATGTTAGTAGTACTGTTAACTTAGGTTTGCCTTTGTTTTATTGTGTTGTGGGCTTTTTTTGTGCTTTATGTCATGCCTCAAACTAGGTACATATCAGGACAATGTTTCTTAGACAAAAGTTATATGCTGCCATGTGGGACTGTTGTCAAAACACAGGCTTCCCATCAGTCCCACCCAGTCATGATAAACTGACACCAGGCCAACCAGTCCCAGTAATTTTAAAAAATCTTAACTATGAATTGGCTGGGGCGAGAATCACCGACACCTCTGCCCCCCCTCCAAAAGCAGTCAATAAATATTGATTAGGCATGGCCCAAATAGTCATTTTTTTCTAAGCACAGATGTGTGAACATTATAGCGTGTAGATGCATCTGCATGTGTTTGGAAATTTGCAACTATGAGGCAGGATTTAATAATATTGTGGTGGTGTAATATTCTGCTGTCTAAATGTGTCATGTCACAAAAAATAAAGTGTGATATTTTGTAGTATTGTGTTTTTGCACAACAGACGGTCAGCGTTTTGTGTCTTCAGTCCACTCATGTGTCAGCACATTCATTGGACGTATGACCACGGTCGTTTCTTGTGTTCCTCAACACATCTGACTCATGTCTCCAGCATCAATAGGTGGAATAAACACAAAATCATACAGTAAACACATCATGCGATAACAAACACAACATGTACACTCAAAAGATGAAAGCAAACAGGAAGTAATGATCAGGTTGAAACCGGCTTGGCTCTCGTGCCGTTTGGGAATCATGCCAAGTGGTGTTGGAAACATGAACTTGTGGACAGGTTCTCTGTTTTTCAGTCCTCACTGTATTTCAATAGAAATCCTGTCCTCTGTATTTTAGTAAGATAAAGGTAAAGGATGTTCCATGACTTTAGGCTGTAGGATAACGGGGTTTGCAACCCTGATTTTTCTGTGGACCAGCATCATGTCCATCTCCTCTCCCTTAGTGCCTTGCCTTCCTCAGCCCACGGGGTCAGGTACCCACTGGTAGCTGGTTAAACAGGGGGTCAGGTACTCAATGGTAGCTGGTTAAACGGGGGGTCAGGTACCCATTGGTAGCTGGTTAAACAGGGGGTCAGGTACCCACTGGTAGCTGGTTAAACAGGGGGTCAGGTACCCACTGGTAGCTGGTTAAACAGGGGGTCAGGTACCCACTGGTAGCTGGTTAAACAGGGTTAGGGTTATGCAAGTGTAAATCCATTTGTGCAGCCAAACGGAAGGGCTGGTGCGAAAAGCATTCTATTCTACAAGCATTAGTCAACCCCTAGTGTTTTTTCATATGAATTATAAGAAACTGCCTGAGATCTTAATGTGGAATCTGTCATCAATAACCACCTCTCCACGGTCAATGTTCACGTTGGCGCTTTGACGAGAACGAAGTTCTGAAGCCAAACCCCCTTCTTCAGATGGAAGCTGGCTAACTGTTGTCATCTTCTGGTCTTCCTCTTGCAGCACAGTCTCCTCCACAGTTTTCTCCTGCGGGACATCAGCAGAAAATAATGGCTTTCCTTCCAGATTCCAGACCATGAACATGTCTTCCTCACCTTCCACATGGACTGCAGACACCCCCTCACCCACAACTATCTGCGGCGCAGCCCTGGCAACCTCCTCCAGCACGTCGATTGCATCCTCCAAGGTCATGCTGCTGCTCTCAGAAAGGTCAAGAAAAGTCATGTCTGGAAGGTGCAGTGCAGCCCGTGCCAAGTGAACTGCCCCTGCACGTGAGATCATAGAATGCTGAAGAAGGAGTTCCTTCAGCCGGGGAAGACAATAAAGGACCTCTGCCAAAGAGGTTGCCCCTCTTTGTGTGATGTAATTGTGCACAAGGTTGAGATGACAAAGGAACTTAAAGACGCCCTGCTGTATGGCATCTGCCAGGAGCTGCATGCTGTCATCATTCAGTTCATTGTCTTGCAGCACCAGCTTGCTCAACCCCCTCAGCTGTGTCTGGAGTCCACTCAAACCTTGCAGGAAGTGCTGGCTTTTGCCCAGGCGACACTTCCACAGTCCCAAATAGTCCCACAGTCTGGACTCTGCCAGAGTGGCCAAAAGATTTTTCCCAAGGTCCACCATGTCATCTACCAGCCTGCACTCACCCAGTTCCAAGAACTGCATGTTGTGGCACAGTGAAAGGTGTGTCAGGAGGGGCAGCAAACCATGCGGAGAGTAACCTCCCCTCCACAGAGACACTTTAGTCAGTCGAAGTTTGTCCTTGAGAATTTTTGTCAGGTGTTGAAGACCGGCATCCTCAAGGCGACAGTGGTTTAGGTTGATGACATGCAAGTCACGTGACGTTGCCAGAATGCATCCAATCACAAAAGCTGATCCAACATCTAGCTCACACTCGCTGAGCCGCAGCACACGCAAAGTGGAGCGTGGTGTCAGAGAAGGTGCCAGGCGTGACAACCCTATAGTGGTGATGCTGTTACAAGACAGGGAGAGCTCCTGTAAGTCGGGAAGCACTTGGAGTTGTTGCCCCAGATGCTCCATGTGCACATCACGAAGGCATGTACGCTCCAGCAGCAGGCAACGTAGTTTTCTCAGATGTGACAACCTAGGGAGCTGTGTCCCACTGCCTTCCGTCAGTCTGATGCCATTTAAGACCAGTTTCTGCACGGAGTGATTGGGCATTGCATCCAGCAGATGCTGGAGGTGGTTCAGGCTGACCTGGCAGTCTGAGAGATCGAAGTGACTGACTGACTCCATGCCCAACATAGCCAGCTCCAGACACCGAACCTGGCGCTCACCCAAGTGATTTTGACTGAATTTTAAGGCTGGGTGGGTGACCAAACGTCGGTAACCAACATCTTGTTGTCCAATTGTCAGAGCTGTGTTGTGAAGAGCCAGCTGACCAGGTACATTCGTGAGCTGAACACAGGCCAGCAGTGCCCGAAGTTCTTGATCACTCTTTTTGTCCAGTTTCTTGCTCAGGTCTATAAGGCGGGTGGCAGACACAATGTGCTGCAGGGTGTCCTGTATTGCCTCGAATGTCTGCATATCAAAGCTCAGCTGCCTCAGTTTGCGTTTGAGTCCTGACGTCAAAACTGGGCATGTCTCCATGGCAACTGTACCTAAGGGAGGCCACTCAGGAGAAAGGGCTGCTGTGATCTCAAAAGCTGGATGTGATGTGTTGTATGTGGACAGAACTTCTAACAGCAGTGATGTGATATGTGGGGATGATGCCTCCTTGCTGGTCATGAGATGGAGAACAATATGTTCAGAACCAGTGCCTAACGCAAATAATAAGTGCTTGTCACTTAATGAAGAGAAACTGGAAAGGGCACAACTTATTGCATGGTCAGCCACAAAAGGGTTAGAAAATTTGAGACAGTCCACATGACTTGATGACATGACAGACACAAGCATGCCAGCCTCTTGCAGTCTGTCAACAGCAGGAGTGAAGTCCGAGGACAGGAGAGACAACTCCTGTAAGTTGAGAACCAGGGTGTCCCACTGGCCTCCACTTACTTGCTCCAGTTCTTGTTCCCCTTCTGCCTGCCGACCTTGTGACGGGAGATCTTCCTCTTTACAGTGTTTTAGAAACAATGTTGAGATGATTGTTGTAAAATCATTGAGGTACTCCCTGTCCAGTTGGAAATACTTCTTGCACGTTTCCATAGAGACACTGACAGCCTTTTCCCAAGGCTTATCAACGAATTCACGTGCCACTGTTGTCGCCAGGCCTGGGTGATGGAGTGCCAGCCAGTCCAGAAAAGACCTCATAAGCCGGGGAATGTGTGTCAAGTGGTACGTCTGTTCTCTTGCTTCAGAAATTCTGGACATATGACTTAATAGTAAGGCTCCTCCTACTGAACAGGCTTGCAGAGGTTCTGTAAACAGATATTGAAAAGTTAGGCTAGCCCCATACAATACATAAGACAAACTATTACTCTACCCCCATACAGTACATCGGACAGTTACAATGCTGCATACAAAATGTAAGGTAAACTGGCTGAGGCCGTCCAAGTGCCATACAGAACATGAGATCAGACTGTCAGTGAAATTCATTTAGATGCAATCAATATTACATGAAAAAACCACATGGACTTTTCAACCACCTCTGTAACTACTTCAACTGCTGTACAACTAATGACATCAGAGTTCAGCCAAAGCCAGTCTCTGAAACCAGTCCAATTGCAATGACTTTTCTGCAGACAGTCATGGCTGACTTTAAGTCCTTAGGGCTCCTGCATGTCCTGTTTACATAAAGCCTAGTTGGATTATGAGAACGTATGCAAGAGTTCCCCTCGTTATCTTGGTTAAGTTTTAGGAAAGTTTCACTGCACATAATGTGGATGTAGCATTGAGCCCACACCATAGGGAACCCTGATTACATATGCTTTCACTTACCAGAGGCCCATGCCAAGTAAGTTTCACACCGGTCCAAGACTTCTTCTGAGATAGACACTTTCAGGCGAATCTGCCGCCATTTCAAGCCACATTTGGCAGCTTCTGCACTCAGCCACTGGCGCCTGTCCTCCGTCAACAGGCCATGCTCTATCATCTGGAGCAATGTGCCGCCCCACAGCAGTTCACGCAACCTGCGCACATCGTGTGGATTGGCCATGCGCATGCGTACCTCCAGACAACCTAAAGCGACGGATGAGGGCTGAATTGAGCTTAAGATAGCTGCATAACTCTGGAGTAGGTGATACACCTGAAACGACCAGAAATGTTCTGTTTATTCAGTGTGACCACAGGGTAACCAGAACAGTTTTCAATCACAGATAACAAATCAAATGTTTTCACTTTATACCCCCTTTTTGAGCCACTTTGGCCTTTACTTTGTAATCACAGAAAACAGGATCAAGGCTCTGTCTCATGATCACTTAAGCATAGTCGCCTCGCCTGGTGTCACCTTCTTTGACCATCTTATGTGCCATAGAAAGTCTGGAAACTTACATCTAATATATAATGCTGTGTGTGTGCACGTGTGTATGTGTGTGTGTATGTGTGTGTGTGTGTGAGTTTTGGTGCTATCCTTTAAAACCCAAACAGTAATATATTTCAACATTTCTTAGCTCCTATGCAGGAGCTTGAAAAGTAAACTGTAGGCAAATACAGATAACAAACAGAACAATATGGAGAAATAATGCACATTTGATTGCTTATAAACATAAGAATAACAACAACAAAAGGAAAAAATTAAAAACAACAGCAATTTTATATGGGGTCCATCTCCCTGGGTCTGTCCACTGAGCGTCAACTATCTACCTGGCAACTTGATTTCACACCTGTTCGGGTCCTTGGACACAAGGTGTGAAGAACTCCTGCACCATAGCTACCATGAAGTCCCTCACTTGGACACCTGGCAGGACAAAGTCTGTCTCCATGTTGTCTTCATCGTCGTCTATATCCACTTCCATGGGCGTCTCTCCTACAAGAGGCAACAGAGAACTTAAAAACTACCACCATGCCTGAACAGGATGCTTTTTAGCGATACCAGGGGCTAACAGCAGAGCAGTGAGGTGGGCTACAACGTTGAGAAAACATTACATGTAGCCAGGGATCTCTCTCACTCTTCTGTGCATTAAAAATTGTCTAACGGAAAAAAATGGCAGTGAACATTGGATCTCAGAGATAAGATGAAACAAGGGATCAAATGTATACTGAAAACCACATGAAACGCAAACTGAGGGAGTTTATTGTTTTATTTGAAGTTTTTCGTTTCATTCAAACAGGTTTGAATTGATCAATTTTCATGAAAATCGGGTGTGACAATGGCCTGGCGCCTGGCGGGCATGGAGCACACCAGACAGTTCGCCACCACCATAGGCATGTTTGCACAGATCTTCCTGAAAGCCTGCTCCATCTGGCAAACTGTTGTCGGCCTTCGCTCTCTGTACATGGTCCCATAGGTGCTCACCCTATAGGTGGTTATTGATGACAGGTTCCACATTAAGATCTCAGGGTCGAGGTCTGGGCTCATGGAGGGCCAAGGTATCACCTGAACATTGTTCTGCTGCAGGAGGGCTATGGTGAGCCTTGCCGTGTATGGGCAGGCATTCCCATGATGAAAGATGAAAAAAACAAAACAACAATAAACAAAAAACATGCATGCATGGTCATGATGAGAACACCAGACCAAGGTGGCAGAAGGGTTGCCATGAGCACCAGGAGTGGAAGTGGAGGAGCGGAAAGCACAATGGCGCTGGCCCATGAAGAGGGCCCAGACAGGGACGGGTGAGTGAACTCAATTGTCGGCAGTCCGAGCAGATGAAGGGCAGGGATGGAAAGGCAAAAAGCTCTCAGCCCCACCCACGACAGAGAACACATGTACGCCCCAGGTGTCTGGGTCTGGAACTGGAAGCTGCATGCAGAACCTGGTAGCAAACAGATCTACAAGAGGCCTGAACCAACCAAGACACACAGCCAACAGCTCTGGTGGAGCCAAGATCACCCAGCAAAAAAAGCAGTGTGAACGACTCAATGTCTGCAAGCACAGACAGTGCGGGTCACAAGGCTCACAGACAAGAAGAAGCTTGGGATGGAAATCCATTGACAGAGCACTTCCTCTAGAGTCACGGGGACCCCAAGTCATGGCTACCCTGAGAAATCAGGGACACGAACACAAAGGAGGGTCACAGCGGAACCGGACGTACACCTAAGGCTGGCAACAAGGTGGCAACAAGGCTGTAGACACTACCAGAACTGGAACCAAAGCAGCCCACAAGGACAGGTAGGGACCAGCAAACCACAAACACGCATTGTATGGGCTGCAGGAACACAGCTGTACAGGGGACCAGTGACAGCATCAACAACAGCATGGCCATGAAGGACACAGGGTTAGGGTTATTATGCCAATGTACAATTCTATTCTATGCCCCAGCCTCCACAGTTTCACACCAGCTCTAGCCACCTATTGTGCCCCTGAGTGGCTCCGCCACCTGGCAGCTGGATGGCAAGGTTAACCCCTTGAACGCTAGTAGAACAGCAGCATTTGATGCTGGTTTTTGCCCCAGTAACCCACAATTATCACTTCCACTCTGGTGGCATCCACTGGATGCTGTGGTCACTGGTGACCCAGGCCTGTTATGCCTTGCTGTATCCATCAAGTCCTTCTGCTGGCAGTTGGGGTTACAATGTGAAAACATTAATATTAAAATATGAATATAACAAGTGAATGGCAAAATGAAGGAAGAAAAGAGAAAAAAAATCGTCACAAGGAAAAAATAAATCACTGAAGACACAAAGGAAGGAGAGTGAAAGGAGGGTGGGAGTGATGGAAGGAGGGATGGATGGGATGAAGAAAGCTGTGACCGTGCCAGTGATACCTCTAGCAGCAGTATAAGCATGTCTAACCTTAACTTGCTGGAATATGGATTTGTCCGTAAAGTTCAGAATGATGTAATCCTAAGTCTGGCTGCCAGCTTATGTAGGCAAAATATCTTAGTGTCCCATCTCATTGTTTAGCACGTATCTGTGGGGAAATAAATAAATTCAATAAATGCACTGCACATGTGCATGCACACCATGATAGCCTCAGTCTGCACATCTGTGGGCATAAACTCTGGCCCTCATCTTCACTAAAACCTTCCCCGGTATTCAGGTCTGCAAAGGAGAAGCCACCTTCTTACAGTCTAGATGTGCTGTCACTGTAGAAACATTACTGAGGTGACAAGATCATTACAAGCAGCTGCATACTGTAGTGACACAAAAACAAACCACTGGTGTCGAAACCGGTAAAAACTCACTGAGTATATCTTCAATCTTCTGTGCCAGGTGCTCAAGTCGCACCTCCCTGTGGCGCAATCCTTCCAGCAGCACTGACACCCAGCCTCCCCGTCGTGACAACAGGTGTAGCATCAGGTAGGCTGCCAAGGACCGCCCCTCAGTTCTCTGCCTCGCTAGAATTCTCTCCTGCATAATACAAAAGCTAAGCAACTACCATGTAGACATCATCATCAGATATTAAACAACTACCATCTAAACATCCTCATCAGATATTAAACAACTACCATTTAAACATCCTCATCAGATATTAAACAACTACCATCTAAACATCCTCATCAGATATTAAACAACTACCATGTAAATATCATCATCAGATATTAAACAACTACCATGTAAACATCATCATCAGATATTAAACAACTACCAAGTAGGGTTTAGCCCAAACACTAACCCTAACCCACTACATTAGGTGAATGCTAAGTGACACAAAGAACTACATGTATAATTATGATCAAAGCAAACACCTGACACGTTCCACTAAAAATCCATTGCTAAACTATATTTCTACATGATAATTTTGATGGTAATAAAGTTTATGTTGTATGTTAAGTTAGAGAGCCTTTTTGTGGTAATTTATAACCTTTTATAATCTGTTGGAGGAAGGAAAATGCTGTCCAATGCTTTTTGAAACAGAATGTAGTTTGCATACATGTAGAGTCTTTTTGAACCTGAGTATAGTTTGCATATACATGTACACTGTATGTAAAGGACAACACACTATTCAACTGACTGTTCTACCATGGCATGAAGAATGACAATCAGGTCTTTTTGTGGCTTTCCTCTTGTAAACCCTCTCCATTCTTCTTGTGGAATCTTCTTTAGGATTGGTCATATGCTTTGTTAACAAGATTCAAAAGATATTCCATGGTGCAGACAGCAGTTTAATGTCCCTCCAGCTCCCACTTGATGACAGGGGACTTTTCTTGGCAACTCGTTTTACAGTGAATGTTTTTGTCCATACTTTATTCTCTTCCTAAACTTTGTTAAATTATGCTTCCAGTTCATTATCACTAAGTTGTCTGCCTTCAGTTCAGGCTCGCATCGACTACAAGTTGTCTACTCTCTGTTTTAATTTTTTCACCAGTGCATGCCCCATCTACTTTTCAGAACTTCTTACAATCTACACTCCAGTGAGACAGCTCCGCTCCTCTTCCAATGATGGCATTCTCTCAGTCCCCCGCATCAGGAC
This sequence comes from Lanistes nyassanus, assembly GCA_004794575.1. Classification (NCBI taxonomy): domain Eukaryota; kingdom Metazoa; phylum Mollusca; class Gastropoda; order Architaenioglossa; family Ampullariidae; genus Lanistes; species Lanistes nyassanus. The sequence goes on along the minus strand of SMGT01013150.1, from coordinate 5,222 downwards.
AAAAACATATGGACAGCGCATGTTCACCTTCTCGGCATCCAGCCTGTGGAACTCACTTCCCCACAACATTTGCCACTCCCCATCACTACAGTCTTTCAAACGTAACTTAAAAACTTTTCTTTTCCGCAAGTACCTCGACTGACGTCATGACTGCCTGTCTGCATTAACTTACAATTTTCTCTGTTCATCGTCTCTTATGATACTTTTCTACCCACCTGTGAATGATGGACGATCTGTATCCTAACCTGTTGGTCAGTGTTGTGTTCATCTCTCCCTCTGTGTGGGTTTCTGTGTGTGTGTGGGTGTGTGTGTTCGTTGTTTTCACTAGAGTGTCTATGTGCTTCGTCTGCGCGAAGTGTGCATGAAATGTGTTCTCGCGTGTTAAAAATCTACATCTATTATTATTATTATTATTAATGAATCTATTGCAACTATGTCCTTCGCCACTGTTTTGTATCCTGTTGTCCATCTCATGGCCTTCTGATCTCTTGTTGTGGGATAAATCATCCATGTGGCGACCCGAGTCTATATCTGTGCTCCACAAGACAATCTTTTATGATTATTATTATAGTCTTTAATATCTCTTTGTTTTTCAGGGACAGGTGTTTGAAATACTTCACCCCTTTATTTAATTGGTCTTTGATCTTTTCATGTTCCTCAGTTTTGAAGTAATTTTTGTCATTTTGCTATGATCTATATTTGTCCTTGGAAATACTGCTATACTTTCTACACTTTTCCTTGACTCCATTCACTCCAGAACTGTTCTATTGCACTTCATCCACAGCTACCTGCTGTACAGTACATACATATGTGCGTATGTGTGTGTGTGTGTGTGCACTGCAGTTGTCAATTTGTCAGGCTCACCTCATCAACTTGTGTCAAGAAGGGAGGAAGATAAAGAACAAGTAAAGAAGGATCCACCATTTCTACGAAGTCGGGGTGAATACGTCTGGCTAAGGCATCATCGTAGGGTAAGTGTTTGGCATGCCCTCTCGTTTCCATGGTCGCCACCTACCTGATCAACGAATAAACACGACAACGAAGATGAAAAGTGCTAAGATGTTAAGTGTTAAGACAGCTGCAATAAAAAACTGTAGAGGCTTTTTGAAAACTACGGCAACTACATCAACAATTCCAAAAAGGGGAAGAAAAAAAGAGAACCAACCAAACCAACCCACCCACCAACCAACCAATTGATCGATCAGTCATGGATTGCTTTGAGTTCCTTGTGGGGTGTAGGCTGCCCCGAGAGTCCTCCAGTCATCTCAGTCCTAAGTCAGTCTCTCTGGCTGTCCCCAGGTGTGGCCCGTCCTTTGGGCATCTGTCTCAAGGTCATGACACCAGGTGTTTCTTGGAAGACCTCTTCCTTTTTCCCTTGGGGTGGGGTGGGGGTCCATGTGAGGGCTGGTTTTGTCGTGCTGGAAGACGGTGTTGAATAACCTGTTCTTGGTGTTGATGGAGATGTTTCTGGATGCCAACATGTTTTTCAACTGAAGAAAACCTGTCCTTGCTTTGTCAATCTTGACTTTCATGTCAGCATCTGTTCCACCCTTTTTGTAGACAATGCTCCCAAGGTAGGTGAAGCTCTTTACCTCCTCTGTTCTAGTGAACTGCCTTCTGGCACGAATGGGGCTAGAACGGTGGTGTTGACTTTGAGGATCTTGGCTTACCCTCTGTGGGTTGGGAAGAGGAATGCCTCCGAACCCAAAGGTCCTGGTTTGATACCTGTGTGTTGCACACCATCACCCATCTGTGAATGGGTACCTGGCCCATCGGTCAGGTAAGATAATGCAAGGAGGGTGGGAGGGAGAGAGGAGATGGGCACCACCCTCAGGATGTTGCCCAACAGAAAAGTTGGGGGCTACGATACCCCCCCACCCCTTTATGACCTAAAAAGGTCATGGGACTATTATTATTTAACTATTTAAGGGTCAGGACACAAGGACCTGCTAAATATTGTAAAACAGCTTCAGCTCTGGAAGGCACCATATAAATCACCATTTATTATCATCATAAGGCCTATCTTGTAATTATGTTTATGAACGGTAAAGATGGTAGCACTGAACGGTCGGTTTGGCGATGGTCCTGTTTAATGCTCTAGATACATTAGTATTATTTATATTGTGAGTCTGGGCTATTTTGCATGCAAATGAGATTTCAAATATAATGTATAGTCTCTAGTATCTCCTCTCTACATGTAAAATACACAAGGTCACTGGGCATTACAGGGTATGGCTGCTATTATGAACAGACGTCTGACACATCAAATGCTCAAGATTTTAAAAAAAAACAGATGTGACCTGCTCACCTGTCAGCAACCATAGTTCATTCCTTTAGATCTGATTGGCAACACACATGACCTCTCTTGCTAGTCACCTTGTGAAGTCTGTCCTGTCCAGCATTTTCACTGTACTGTACACACACTGTACATACAAAACACACACTGTACAATCTACTTCACTTCACTCAGCTAACGTCTGTTTTTTGTCTTTATCTGTTTGCGTTTGTGTTGTCCTGACGAAGGGGTAATGCTCCAAAACTGTTGATGGTCTTTGTTGTTGAATGCAGCTTGGCTCAGCTCCTTTGTTGTTGACTTAGTTCTATTAATTCATCCGCTTGGAGGAAAGTGGACAGGGGAGAATATGGAGGAAGTGAGAGGGAGAGGAAGGAACTGGGTAGCTGACCAGTGGTGGAGCAAGTTGTGAGTTCAAATCTAAATATGGAGTTTAAAAATTTGCCTTTGTCTTTTGCAACAATAAATTTGGTGGATCATAGATTTCTAGTAGGAGTCCATCCCACCCTTTAATGTGAAATCCTCGTGAGCTGGAAGGACATTGTATGTTTAACAAAAACCTGAAAGCCCCTGCAGCACTTTAAGTAAGAACTGCACAGAAGAAAAAAAAAGGAAGAAAAAGCAGCAGACAGTTGCAGGGCGTTGGCGTGAGTCATTAATTAGTCCAGGGGTAAGAATGGACTAACAAAAATCAGCTCCTGGGGCCAGTTGCACGGCTTTAGCCTAACCTACGGCACCTTACGCCCGACTAAACCCCTCAGTCTTGACTGCTTACATCATCTTGATACGCCGGCTGCTTTGCTCCTGACTAAGGGCAAGGCGAGTAGTGTCAGACGGACTGAGGAGCCACTAAATGGTGTCACAACAGCAGCGGAAAGCACGCAGCGCGTGATCGGGAGGTCGTCAACGAAACGGGGGCACGCGGCAGACAGGCTTCCCTGATGGCGTGTAGGTGGGAATGGAGGCGGATAGCAGAAAGACGGAAGGGTTGGATGGGGGCAATACCTACACTCCCCCCTAACCACAACCATTTTACTCCGAAACATCACCGCCCCATCCCTAACCATCACTTCTCCACCCCAAGCCAACACCGCCCGAGCTCTGACCATCACCACCCCATCCTTAACCTTCACTGGCCGACCCCTAACCATTACTCAATCCATATTTCTACACCCACCCTAACCCTGCCCGCTATACCCCACCCCAACCCCAACCCCCAGTCATCCACCCACGGGCAGAGTGGGGATAGTGGTGGGATGGTGAGGCTAGGGTAGTGTTCAGGGTGGGGTGTAGGCGAACGGCGTGGGGCGGTGATGTTTATGGATAAGGCAATTTGGGTTAAGGATGGGGTGGTGATGTTTATAGGTGGGGCAGTGTGGGTTAGGGGTGGGGTATGGGTGAGGGTGGGGGTTAGGTGTGGTGTTAAGGATTAAGGATGGGGATTCCAGTCGCAGGTTGTGGGTTTTGTACGTGTTGCTTGCACGGTTCTACAGCGCCATTTCAGTGGCCAAAGCTAGTCCGGCTGTACGCCTCCTCCCCTGCTGGTCTAAATTTACGCCAGTTTTTCGGACTAAACTTTCCTTAGTCAGGAGCCGTGCAATCGACATTTTATGCAAGTCCATTCTTTCACTTGCGATTGCGGGCAGGGGAGGTACTTTTGCTTTTAGCACGGCGAACCGTACGTGTTCCCAAGATGGCGGACAGTTTCCGGATTAGAGGTCAAGACATCACGATCTTAAACCCTAACCCTACCTCTACCCCCTTCCCTAACACCCTACCCGTAACTCCAACCCCTCCCCTCCCCTAACCCCTCCCCTAACGTCTACCACTACCCCTTCCCTAACCCCCACCCAGCAGAAAGTTTTAAAAAGTTTGCTATGCTCAAAGCAAAGGTGCCTCCCCCGCGCGCAGTCGCAAATCATTCTTACGCCTAGATTAACGGCTTACGCCAAAGCCGTGCAACTGGCCCCTGAGTAAAGAAATGTTAGAAAATCTGCCGTAAGTTTAGACCAACAGAGGAGGAGACTGAAACAGCATCTGTAGCAACACGATCGTAACCATGCAGGAACTGGAACTCCCACCCACCCCCACCCCAACATCCACGCAGCCACTCTATCCCCACCATTACCCCGAACCCCCACCCCCACCAACCCTAACACCCACGCGCCCACTTTATCCCCACTATTACCCCAAACCCCCACCCTTATCAGCGCCCCCAAACCTGCATCAAACTAACAGACAGCGACACTGAAAACATGACTTGCCCTCTATGATAGTCTATGCTGACGCGTGATGGTCGGAGGAACCGGAAACAGCCAGAGGCTTTGGACTGCTTTGGTCAAACAGTCAGATGATTAGAGCTCATGGGTGCTGCTCCAGAGACTCACGAGGCCGGTACCGCTGCGAGCACAGACACCGCTGGAGGCCGACACGGGAAGCCTGAACTACTTGTGTAGAGAAACGTACCGGCCGACACTCGGACAGCAAACCATAATGGCGACAGCAGGATGACGAGATCGGCAGTAAAAATAGAATCGGAGTTTTCCCGAACTCTTCTGAGTTGTATATCATACAAAGAAGCGATTGAAATGTTCTGACGCTGCTTGTTATAATCAGGAGCGTGCAAAGTGTCCAAGCGCAACAAACTTTTACGCGCCGTTTCAGAAATATATAATTTTAAAAAATGTAGAAATATTCAGTTATAACATCTGGTTAGACCTGTCACTGTCAGTATGTAGGTTATAATTAGCCACTACACAATAATATCTCTCAAAATCTGTGGGACGGAGCACAAAACAAACATCTATGACGTCCGGAACACAGGCTGGTAACCCTGATATGCAGTCGTCAATGCATGGGTAAACCTAACCTTAACCCTAACCCTGATATGCAGTCGTCCACACATGGTTACATGTTTTCTCGCTGTTCC
>SMGT01013149.1:138420-161941 GCA_004794575.1 Lanistes nyassanus | reverse complement strand
TAGATAGATAGATAGATAGATAGATAGATAGATAGATAGATAGATAGATAGATAGATAGATAGATAGATAGATAGATAGATAGATAGATGTGTGTCTGCGTGCGTGTGTGCGTGCACTCGTGAGTATGTCAGAATGTGTAAATCATTCTCTGTATAGACTTTTCTATAGACTGAGAATACGTAGCTTGGCTAACAATCCTCGCAGACCGAGAAAATATTACCGTGGTTTAAAACCTTTTAGCTGATTGTTTCCTCTTTCGCAAAGAGCCCGATGGGTTTTCACGTTCCTCATGAGATCTACCTTGAGCATCCTGTTTCTCGTATTGATAATTCGCACCTGGTTTCGGGCTTGAATTCAAGGCTGGTCACGTGGCTATCAATGGAAAAAATATCTCCTTCTGCACAAAACTGTGTCGAGATGCACGCCGTATCGGCTATGTACATATAAAAGTGTTTCCCTGGTTCCCTTTCAGCTTGTGAAACGTGCTTGTGAAATGTTGTTTCACATACGGTAAGAGTTACTGCCCTTTATGTAGCCAACTTTCACCTGTGTTTTCTGGATATAAAAAGTCCTGTTATACGCAGCATCACTGCGAGGAATTTATGAGCTCTCTTAGAGCTGGCTAGAATATAAGCATTATTACCCAGACCCATGGTATGCGTTTCGCTCTATGATGTAATTCCAGCAATCGCGACCGGTAACCGAAAACGTTTCGTACCGGGAATGAGTATGAACGACGTAATAGCAGTCACCATCATTTACATGGCCACAAAAAGTTCCATTAAAAAAATCGTAATTGCAGAGCAGTTGTCGGACAGATATTGCTGAAACTGCAGCATGCCTAATCGAGCGAGCAAGGGGGAGAGAAGGAGAGACTTTATTTTTTTTTTAAAGTCGTCAGCAACGAGGGGGGAGGGGGGAGAGGACAGTAAAGGCGCCTCGGGAAGGGGGTGTGGGGAATTAAGGAAGAGGGGAGACAACGTAGAACTCGAAGCACCCCCCCCCTCTACGGTTAGCCCTGTCAACAGGCCACATGAAAAAAAGTAGGTGTGGCGGACATGGGATCTGAACCGAAGATCGTTGATCTGTGTTGGCAGCAACTACGCGTTACCGCTGTGCTACCGAGGAGAGAGAAGACAAACGAAGACGAGGGGGATAGGAGGTTGAGAAGAGATGAGACAGCGAGGGAGAGAGAGAGAGCTGTCTAGCGAGCAGAAGAGCTGCCCGTTGACAGACCAAACAGCATACCGGTATCCGCTGGCTGCCTGCTATGATATACCATCCGCCCCGCAACCCACTCCGCTCTCCGCTTTTGTACTAACGACAGCCAGCGGACCCCGTGCACGTCCGAAGTCTGCTCGGCGATAATCGACGGGCTGGTATTGAAAGGAGAAGCGGGATACGTGAACGCAGCCAGTTTTGCGTGTGCCTGTGTGTGCGTGCGTGCGCGCGCACAGCGTGTGTTGGTGTGTGACGTTGCACGGCTTTGCACGCCGCACACGATCCATTCTTTCCGCCGGCTTCACCTTTTTGCCGCACAGCGACCTGGTGAGAGGGGCGCGCGATTCTGGTGGCGCGTGTTGACGTGCGTGCATGTGTAGGTGCGTGCGTATGTCCGTACCTGTGCGAGAGAGCCGCTGCTAAGCTCTTCTCGTCTCTCGGCGGGGTCGGCAGGCTTTCTGGTGTAGCGTGCTGCCTACTGTCTATAGCTACGACAACTGCCGCTCTCCTCGACGGAAGTTTTGCCGGCGGTGTGTGTGTTGTTAACCAGACGAGCGCAGACTTTTAACAGCGAAGTCCGCCCTGTCAAAACTTTTCTCGGAGCGGCGGCCAGTGTTCGACGGATCAGATTCTGGGAGTGGATACTTTTACCAACTGGTGTACAGGTGTCTGTATGAGCTACCTGCCTTGCAGGCGTGGCATGCTATTGATTCTTCAAGCCCGAAGTCTGGAGGGCAACTGGCTTTTATTTTAAAGTTTCGGAAGGTAAGAAACGGTTTACATTTTATTTTCATGTATACATACAGCGTAGGATGTTGTGTCGCCGTGCTTATGACTTCCGCGTCAAGCAAGTACACTTCGGGATCTCAGATCCGCAGGTGATTTTTTTTAATGTGTCCGTGTTGTATTTTTAAAGCATGCGACCAGGTTACGCGAAATCTGGTTCGTGTTCCCTTGTCACCAAACTAGTGAAGTGCGTGGGGCGTTCGTTCAGATCTCTCGCGCACGTATTTTCTCAGTATGTGACAATTTATACTGCTGGTGATGTTTGGTGATATTGCCTTGTTTGTTCGACAAAATACACAATTTATAACATTGGGAATAGTTTATCCCCCTTTCATGTAGTACGTCGAAAATGTACCGCAACGTACTTGCGTGAGTGAGTGTGAGTGAGTGAGTGAGTGAGTGAGTGAGTGAGTGAGTGAGTGAGTGAGTGAGTGAGTGAGTGAGTGATGAGGCGCAGTGGCTTGAGCTATGAGCGTCACATGCTGTCGTACCTATAATGAGTGGCACTTGACTTTATGGTGACTATAACGGTGTACTGAATCTAACTCAATGCACCCTGCCTGTATCTAATGTCTGAGAACTTATGTAAACGGTTTTGCAAATAAAAGCTGTATTTTCACGTGGATTATATCAAGTATCCATCAGCAGTGTATTTGACAGGACTTATTAAAAAGTTTCTGAACTGCAAGATTTCTTACAGGCTTTACCGGACTAACATGTACGCAGCCACGTTTGGCGAACTAGTAAGCTCATTCGTCTAGTTAAGAAATATCATTATAGACAGTTTACAATGAAAGGCCTACATCGCTACAAAGTCTTTGTTATTCTACTTCGTAGGACTGTGTCCTGAGTCAAGCTAAAAAAAAAGAGCAACTAATTACAATAATTCATCGATGTGTTGGGTTGTCTTTTCTCACAGCAGAGTTGACCTCTCGTATCAATTTTAAAATTCCATAACCGGCATTATTACTGTGCCCTAGTCATGGATCGCTGGATGTGATAGCGCCGTGGTTACAGCTTCTCTGGCAAAACCAAGATCATTGCCAGCTGTCGTTAGAATGCTCGGCCTTTAGCTGTTAAATCTCGTCGCTTTGGATCTCTGGATCTTAGGGCAGTTTTGTTCCTCTTCAGCTTCCTTCTTTTCCTATTCTCCTGCCTATTTTGTCGTCGTCTCCTCTGTTTCATTCCACGCAACAACCCTTGGATCCGCTTCGTGAGCGCCATTATCAGTAAAAGACTGGGATTAACAGCGCGTGTAGGGATACCACACATATACTAAATGTGTACAATCTTTTCATTTCCCATTTTCTAACTGGCGCTAAGCACTCACACAAAGTGAACAGTTTCGTAAGAAGTCGGATGGCCTTATAATTAGAACTAAACGGCTTCACACTCGTGAGCGCTTTACTATCGCGACACAGACCTGTTACTGTTGCGAATTGACTGGACTGTTGGTAAAGCTCAGAAAGCCGGGTCCGGCTAAGTCTGGCAAATCTGTCTGTCTGTCTGTCTGTCTGCCTGCGTGTCTTCCTGCGTGTCTTCCTGCCTGTCTTCCTGCCTGTCCTCTCAGGGAACGTATTCTTGAATGCCAATTTAGTTTCTGAGCAAAAGTTTCATCAAACAAAACCTCTCGTAAAAGATCTAACTCTGAATGGAAAGAGGATAGGAACAATTCCCCGTAGAGGGAATTAATGGTAAGAATGAAGTAAAAAGAAAAAAAGTGAAAAAAGAACCGAACGAAAGAAAGAGGGAGGAGAGAAAGCTTGCTGTAGACAGAACTAGAAGAGAGAAACATATATTTATATGGATAAAGAATACTAAAAATTGAGACACCACCCCCTCACCCTAATTAGCTCATTTTGCTCCCTTGACGCCTTTTATGTAGCCATATTATATATCTCTATTTTAACTCCTAGGCTTGTCAAAAAAGGGAGTGCAAACTATGTGTATGTATATATATATTTGAAAACGGCAACAAATCCAGTGCATGCCTTCCCCAAGCGTTGCAAAGTGCGTTCATTATCAGCAAAGCTCGGAAACCATTAAACAGGGTCGTGGGGTGCTAGCGAGGCGTGGCTGCTTGTTGCTTCCATGGCTGAAACGGAAGATCTGTGGTTCGCGCCCCGGCCGAGTCATACCTGACTTAAAAATTAGCCATCTAGTAGCTGCCCTGCCAGACGCCTGGCACTATAGGGAACAGTACTAGGACTGGTTGGCCCAGTGTCAGTATAATGTGACTGGGTGGGACCGAAGCCTGTGTTGCGACAGCAGTCCCAGTGTTGCAGGACGTTCATTTGTGGCAGCACGTGTTCGTGCAACACTGTCCTGACATGCACCTAGCCTGTGGCGAGACGTTAAGCAACAAACACCTACCCACCCTCGCGTAAATTTTAGTAACATCTCACGTGACTTTTAGTAGCATCTCACGTGACTTTTAGTAGCATGTTCCAAACTTTTAGTAACATCTCGCGGAACTTTCAGTAACATCTCACGGAACTTTTAGTAACATCTCACGGAGCTTTTAGTAAAATCTCGTGGAACTTTCAGTAACATGTCATGGAGCATTTAGTAACATCTCGCGGAGCTTTTAGTAACATCTCACGTGACTTTTAGTAGCATATTACCTAACTTTTGTTAACATATCATATATAGCTTTTATTGGCATCGAACGTTTTGTAACATCTAACGTAATCTGTAGCAACATCTCAAATTACTTTTAGTAAATCTCATGTAACGAGCTCACCGGAGTCCCACATGTTGACTGAGTTGAAAAATGCCTTTGTAATTTAAAAAAAACTAATCCAGCGGTCTGCAACAGACGTTTCATTCCATTTTGAACGCAATTTCAAACGCATTTGCTCGACTGTTTTTTTTTCTTTCTACTCGTTTGTTCAAAATAGCTGTCTCGTCTTGTCAGACCCTTTGATCCAACTAACCAAGTAATGTCCGTGCTTCATTTCTTTCTTTTTCTTTCTTTCCTTCTTTCTATTTACTTCTTTATACTCACATACTTGGTCAGATAAGTTATTTGCATTTTTGGTTTTAGTTGTTTAAGTCATCTGAGTCGCACCTTTTGTGAGGCCGGCCTTAGTGACGAAACTCATTTGTGCAATAGTCTGAGTGACAATGCTTCCGTCTAAGGGTGATTTCGCACTCTAGAGTTCAGGGTATAAGGCAATGCGGGGCACGGGCCTTGTGGTGAAGGCTTTGCTGGAGGTAGACGATGTTCCTTGGTTTTTGTACTTGTGATGTCCTGGTGAAGGTGGTTCACCCAAGGTTGTATTTCGCTGCATGCCCATCCTGCTGCTGTCCTATTCCCGAGCGCTAGCTTTGATCCGTTTTTGACTTGTTTATCATTACTCCTTAGTTGTACATTTAACGCCTCTTTCCTGCATATATTTTTGTAATTCACATTCCTTCTGACTGTAGCAATTGTGTTGTTTCTAAAGGGACGGTCGAGACCCCCTAGAGTTGGCGTGTTCAAATCGCTTTTAAAATAAATAAATAATAAATAAAATGTGGATTTTTAACGCGCGAGAACACATTTCATGCACACTTCGCGCGGAATACCGTCGAAATCTCGGTGTTGACTAAAGTCAGGTGGCAGTATTTTGAACTTTAACCTTAAACGTCCCAGATTCACGCGCAGCTGCCCGATGTCCCGTTCAGTGTTTTAAGAGCGCGGACCTTTTGCGAAGCGGAAACCGGAAGTTCCAAAATGTTCGTTACTTTAAAAAATTGGGGGAGGGAGAAGAAGAGGAGGAGGTTTTAGAAGGTACAAAGGTTTTCAGTAGATGTACGTTGCACAACGTAGTTATATGTTTAAACCAAAGACGCCAATGCAGAGAAGTGGTTTGCTGTAAGGTTGACTTTGAGGGCAGCTGGTGCAAAACGATTCAAAACGGATCAAGGTTTTCTTTCTTTCTTCTTTCTTTGGAAATCGTACATTTCTCAGTGTCATCAAAGAATAAACAACTTTGGTTTGTGAATGTTTTTCGCTTCAAGGCCTCATGCTAATTTTAGATACACGTATACCGTGTTGGTTAATGCCGCCATCAAACTGAAATCGACTTCCTGTTGAAGCACACCTACTCTCATCGAACAAACACCGACATCGATGATAATTATGGGCGATCAATGACAACGACTAATCAGAGAGCGCAAGATCTGCAGCACGTCCTCCATTGTAGCCGTCGCGTCATAAGTCTTTTTCATGCACTCCGCCACACGCTGGTCTTGGGGCCACCGCACGCGCGTACAGAACGTGCAGTGATGCAGTGTCTCGTGAGGTGACGTCACCTTACCTGGGAGGCTGGCGAGCGATCCGGCCATAGTTACTTCGCATCCCGCGCAGCAAATATATTGAAGGCATTTTTGTCGCAAGCTGAGATGCTGCAATAGCAATGAAATTTTGCGAAAGTTTGCCTGGGCGTTTGCTGCTGCAAGCCATCTTCAACGCCTCGACTTCCGCCAAGCTGCTAAAATTCGCTCACTCTACGGTACTCGTGGCTATCCGCGTGTTAGGGAATTCAGGGTCCTTTCAGCTGAAGAGCGAGTGAGGAGGGGGTGGGGGAAGTCGGAATCTGCGGGAGAGGGGTGAGATGTAAACAGAGAGCACTAGAGTAACCTCAGCCCTTTGTAGGGCATTACGCTCTTAACATGCTTTGTTCGATGTTTTTAAATTTAGTTTACAACCTTTCAAAACTTTGTAGTTCTCTGACAAGGCAGGTCTACGTTCCATAAAGCAAAAACAGTATAAGCTCCTGGACAAGCCGGGAACAGATTTAATTGACAGTTAAATTGCAGCCAGAGCCGTAGACCCAGTCATCGCACCGATCGATCTAATCTTCGAGCAAACACGCACTCCTGTCCTTTTTTTTCAAAAAGTATAATGTGTCATTGGGAGTTCTCACGACTTGGGGTTCGGTTTTAAAAAAATGCGCATAAAGTAGCTTACCCTTTGACAGCACACGACAAGTGTAAAAATACCAGTCACACAGCAAGTCGTATCTATTGCTATCCCACTGTTGCTGTGGGATCGTATGTATTGATGTTTGAGACCGAGGCATGTGTAGAACTCAGCAGCGTGAGAGTGTCTTTAGGCAATGTGTGTCTTGTAGAGACTAAATGTGGATTACCTATCAGGATACCCGGAAATACCGATGTGGCCTTAAAACAGTTCGTCTTCCCTGTACGGGTTTTCAGAGGGGTATACCGCAGGATAATCATGATAAAAATAATATTTATAATAAATCCTTATTAACTGAAATACAGCCATTGGACAGAAAAATGCTTGTAAATATACCACGAGCTATATCTTACAGAAAGTACAGTTACAATTAATTCAGTTGCATTTCAACGCTGTTATGAGCATAGGCCTACATTAGCAGGAAGACGGCACACACAGGCACATTTGGGCAGCTTTAAATATGCATAATAGACAAAGATTTTGCTGCGAAGAAACCCTGTTTACCTGTACGGCCGGTTTAAAATACAGGTATTGGAGTGAAACAGCGTACTTTATACCGATACAGTTTTTTGAACCGGCACCCACCACTAAAAGAGATCACTTAAAACGCACACACACACACACACACCCAAAAAACCAAACAAAAAACTGCAGTGTCTTGCGTATAGGTGGCTGGATAGTTGGAACGAGGGAGGAAAGAAGGGAAAGTAGTATATGGGTTGATGTTTAGGTAGTTAGATAGGTGGGTAGATAGGTAGGTAGGTAGGTAGGTAGGTAGGTAGGTAGATAGGTAGGTAGTTAGATAGGTAGGTAGATAGGTAGGTATATAGGTAGGTAGATAGGTAGGTAGGTAGATAGCAGCGTAGTTATATTATACTTATGCGAGTTCAGGGTAGGAGGAGACGAGTCCCCACCCTTACCTGAGTGCTAAAATGACCCATTTCGATTACATATAAGAACGACAAGACGCACCTAATGCTACATCAGGGTGGATCGGGATGCCCTACCCCCGGCGCCTCCCACGCTCCGACTAGCCCACTAAGGACGGGACCAGCAGCCCTCCATCAACTGAACCCTGATTTACACGGTCGCACAGGTGAGCTGCCTTGCCATGCGTACTGCGCCGTTGGAATTTTTCTTTCTGCTGCATAAAGGTGCAAATGTCGACCGGGCGTCACGCTTGACTTGCCCAGCTGTGATAGGTCATTGCTGATTGCAGGCCCTTCCCTCCACATTCTTTGCCTGGCATGCAGACACATGCGTCCGCCTACACACGAACATAAACTTGCTCCACCCCACCCCCCACCCCTCTCCTCTTTCTCTCTGGTCCTTCCCAGTCTTGAATGCTAGTTTCGCTCACAGCCATTGTGTCCATTTCTTTTGTAAGAACCCTGTCTCAGATTTCTGCAGAGCGCTGAACACTGAGCAGCGAATTCCATACAGTCCGAGTGTATCCGACTCGAGTACCAGACAACACTCGGATCTTCGTGAAAACAGAGCGAAGACCGTGCTAGAAGTTTGTTTGTCGCGAAATCGCAGGAATTCGGTTGGGGATGAATGAAAGGTCAGCCAGTGCTATGGGAAAGTGCCACGCTGCTAGGGCACCGTAGATGGCACCCTTAGCGTCATGGCAGACACCCGCCCCCGGTTCCCCACTCCCACCCCCTCTGCCGGATATGATAACATGGGGGTACACAAATGTTAATGTTTCAGTGTTTCAAAGTGTTCGTCTGCAAAGCGTCACGAAAACGTAATAAAATTAGTGAATGGATCAGTGAGTGAAGGATAGAGTTCCAGCGAGAAAAAGAAAAGGAGAAAGTCACGAAGAACAATTATATGAAATGTATTTTCTACTCACCGTTTCACTGGAATAGGTTTGAGTATTTCAAGCAAGGTCTTTGAACCTCCTTGGGTGACGTCATCACCCTCTGCGTGCTACAAGGGAAGCGAGGGGAGAGAAACCAAATCAGTAGCCTCCCTTTTCGGTCACGTGACTGTGTAGTCGGGCAGCTCTTATTTAGGACAAGTCTGACAGAAAACTTTTAAAAAACTCAATTTTTTAAGTAACAAACCATCTTCGTAATCAGCGCTGGTTCAGTCGAAACTAATTATACCTACGTCATGCAGGGCTTGACTTTGCAGGTTGCCCGAATATGCGTACATTATGCAGCGATTGGCATTATAGCTTACCCCGAATATGTGCATATTAAAACTTTATATAAGTTGCCCCATCGTAAGGGGAAGTATAGTTAAAGTGCGAGTAAATTTTCCAACTTGCCTGACAAGGAAAGGAAATGTTATAAAATACACGTTTAAATTTTTTTTAACGTAAAGTGTGTTATCGGACCAACAGACCCAGGAAAATAAAATGTATGACAACTTGGCCAATAGGGCAAGCGAAAAATGTGAGTGAACTCAGTAATTGAATCAGGAGGCTATATTTTAACCAGCTGCCTGAACGGAAGGAATGATTGATGACCGTTCATAATCGATTGTAGTACGTCATCTGTCTGCCCTTTCTCCAACCCAGCCCCCTCTCTTGTCCGTGTGTGCGTGTACCAGCGACGTTTCGCTCACGTACCTACTGACAGACTGGGACGGTTGCATGCATGTCCCAAAACTGGGAAAACTGACCAATTATATAATACGGAAATAGCATTCTGGTTACAGAAACTCTCCGGGCTGAAGAATCACAGACTGGTAGGCAGACTGACTTTTTTTCTTTGTTTGATAACACGTTAAAGATGATCTTTTAGAACCAGTTTTTAATCAAATAAAACCAGAGTGTTTTTTTAAATGGTTTCTGTGGAAATGTGTGCGCGACAAAGCGTGGCAGAAGAAGTCTTTATGATGATTGACTAAATATCCCACGGGCTGTTGAAATTGGTTCCGATTTACTGCTAACAGCACCCTTGAAAATAAAAATTGTCAAAGATTGAGCTAAATCCCTGGTTTGCTTTTAAGGGAATAGGTTTTGACATGCGCTTAGTCCTGGATACTTCCTCTCGATCCAAATCTCCATTTTAAAAAAAGTTCCGCGTCATAAATGATTCAAGGTGGCAGCTTTTTTTATAACTCAATTTTTCCACCTTGATATCAGCACGTCCGACAAAGAGAAAGTTGGGGCTGGGGGTGGGGAAGAGGGTTGCAGGAGGACAGAGAGGAAGGGTGGTATTAGGAGGTTTGTGAGGGGTGCGGGGTGCGGGCTGGAATTTGCACAAAAACGAAAACGATTGCAGTGGTGGTTGGCTGTGGCATAATGTAAGCAAAACGCATCCTGCTGTAGTCTGGTGTTTGCCGAAACAGTTATAAATTAATTTCGCAATCCTTAAAAAGGGCCGTAATACTTCGCCTGTCCGCGTGCCGGTCTGCATGGCTGTGGGTCTGTCGGGCGGTCTGTCAGTATGTGGGTGCGTGCCCGCGCGTGCAGACGCGTTCGCGTGTGGCCAGCTATTGGCTGGCGCGCGACGAAGAGCAGGCGCACATTATATTGATTAGAGCCGGCAGAGTGTTTGCTGATTAGCAGATAGGCCTGTGTAAACGCAATACTTTAACCTCACGTAGCCTCCTTCCAGTACATTTAGCGACCTTCCCCAAAGCTCCTAGCCCCTCATGGCCAATTTGAGTAAGACGGATTTCTGTCAGAGGGGGAAGAGAGGGAGAGAGGAAAGGAAAATGTGGGGGGGGGGCCGTGTAGGGGGGTAGCATACAGGAATAGAAGGAGCTTCGCGTGAGCGAGAAGAAGAAGAGAAGGAGAGATGAATTGGGTATAAAGGGAAGAGGGAGGGACAGACAAAAGGAACTGTCTTGGTGTCTGCGAGTATGTGAGCGAGTGGACACGTGTGGGGCGCCCGCGCGTATTTCGTGTTCGTGTGCACGCTCTCGAGGAGGTTCTCGAGTTCGATTTGCAGCCCGCCCCCGATTATAGACAAATTCCAAAGAAAAGAAAAAAAAACAAGCCAGATTCGGTGACAACAAAAAGCAAGGTGAACGGGAATTTTTTTAAGTGTTACGAATGAAGCAGATTACTTCTTAGTTTGAATGCACGATGTTTAAAATCCATTCCATAGCTCTTCCATTAAAGTCATCTTTCCTGTTACTAGACATCAAAATGCAAACATAGCATTTTCACGTGAAGTCCTTGTTGGTATTCTAGGGATATAGGTTTGGCGTAGCCTCTGGTAACTGGCGAGGGTCAGTGAGTCAGGAGAGAGAGAGAGAGGGAGGTAAAGGAGATGCAATTACTTTTTCCTAGAGTTCATCCTTACCAGTCAGGTAACCATTCGTGACTTTTCCCTTTCCCATCTAATCCTTCCTAATGTCAGGTCAGATAACGATCTTTCCTCTGAACATGTTCAAACATCTTGTGCCCTTTAAGCGCAAAGAGCTTGTCAAACCCTTTTGCGCTACACAGCTTCGCACATATAATTATCAGAGATTTTAGAGGTTTGCTGCATTGGAGGCAAACTTTCGCAGAGCTGCTCATAGTTTGTTGAACGCTCTGTCAGCAACACCCTTCGTCCGCGTGCAAACGTCTTCACAAAACCGTTCGTGTTTACAATAGACGAAGGCCGATGAAAGAGCTAGGATGGTTCTGCCAATTCCAACCATGACTGATCACCAGATCGATTGGCGCGCGAGGTGAAATGTCAAAAAGCACTTCATGTTGCAGGAATGATGATCCTAGGGATTTACTGCGGGACAAACAGTCAGGATGCCGGGCTTCGGAAATCTCTGCCCTTGGCCTTCTAGTCTCGAGGTGTCACGCGCGCTCGCCAGAAAAGGCAGGCACGTGAGGGGACGAGAAATGCCAGAATGTTAAGCACTTATTGGTAAGAGATACGGCATCGTGTGTAGACTTAATGTCAGCATTTAGTCGTGATCTTAGAAGCATTCTTCACAAGACCCCAGCTTTTGCGTATCAGACGGCCAAAAACTGCCCTGTAGACGTATGCATTATGCTGGGCTTAGTTCACAAATTCTAGTTACCAAAATACGAGGGAATGATGATATACGGCTTCGCAGCAGAAAGCTTTATAAACCTTGATGCGTTGGAGTACAGTAATATTCGTAACAATGAAAGCATGGGTAAACTCGCGTCACACAAAAGCAGTAGATCTGAAATGTTCATCGAACCCCCGATACTCATAATCGTATGAACGATGTGATGGGTTAGAAGCATTTACAGGAAAGAAAACCTGCCTTCTAATCCGTAATTCTCCCAAAATTCGAGTGGATAGAGCGTGGGGCTCCGAACCCGAAGGTGGGATCATAGGCTGGTCGAAACACATGAGCCCCAGCAAACTTTCCCCAGCTGAAGAAATTGCAAGATGCGATTGTGACCCCATGGGTCAGGGAAGGTACACCAGCGAGGGGGAAGGAGAGATAAAAAAAAAGTCACGGAACATCCTTTTTTTACTTTTACCTTTTATCCAATGAAGCACTAATACGCTGTCATTAGTCTAGCTTCTCAGAGCCTTAGAAACGTGTAAGCCACCTCCAGAAACAGTTTCACTTTCTCAATTATTATTCTGTTTTGCACAATCTTCCCTTATTCACAGTTCACTGAAGGCAATACATACATCATTAATTTCAAGGAAAGAAATTTAATTCAGAAAAAGTTACACTGCATTCAAATGACCGTAACAAAAAACTGATTCTGTGTTGCTAAAAGTAAATATAGCAAGACATCCTGATGTTATTTGCTAAACTGTTTGTGGTTAGCCATCTGGTCACATAAATATAATTGCCGGATTTGCGCTACATGATGAGTGATAACCTTTACTATCGATTGCTATATTTGTGCACAAGTTGACGTGCATTACAGCAAGCTAAAAATGATTTTGAATGTACAAATATATAACGGTTGGTCATTTGTGGCCAGCTAGATTCGACTGCAGTGCAGTTTAATACATGTATTTAGACTTTCGTTGAGTTGAAGTTGGAAAACAGTGCAATAATCTTATCGGGTTGTTTCGGTTCCCTTAATGTTGATCAAATCGGCAAGGAAGCTGTAAGATTATGGGGAAACACGCAAGTTGCGTAAAGGCTGTAATGTTCCTGATAAATTTATCAGCGTAGAAGAAAGGTATATTAGTAACGTGTAATTCAAAAGTTTTGTCTTATGCTGATCAGCACAAACGCTGTACCGGCAACAACCTAAACTAAACAACAAGACCTGCCAACTTGTGTTGTTTATTCGATTTTCAAGTCGACATCCCGGGAGACACTACATCTCCACGGTTTCCTAGTGATGCATCCAGTCCTTGTTGACACTGTCGAACTCCCTGCACGCCATTTTGTTTATCGCCTTCTGACGTCATCAGCAGAACAATTGCTGTTGTTTTTTTTTCCCTTGGTATCAAACTTTCGATCCATATTGTGATAGATCCGTCGATCTCCGAGAGAAATAACTTATGTCTTTTAGTTCACCGACGACGATTCTGTTTAGGCGTACATAATCGGTATTTTGGGTTTCCAGTTATCCCATTGGTTGTAGCCTTGACAACGAGTTAGGGTCATCCTGGGCATACAGTGAACCAATGATCTTCTCTGTATTTTTGCTCGTGTTCTCTCCGTCGTTGTCATGAGTCTAGTGGGTCTCTTGTGTTTCAGACACAAGTTCTTTTGTTTCTCACTGTTCTTTTCTTCCTCCCCATCTCTTCCTCGGGGTGAAAGGAAGAAATGCAGTGGCGAGAGAGGGGGTTACCTCAGCGACTGTCAGGTGGGGGGAGGGAGGGAGTGTCAAGAAGCAAGAGGTAGATTAAGTAATGGAGAAGGGGAGAGAACTGAGAATATGAGGAGTCGCTGTGTGTTTCGTTTTACCGGTAGCCAGACTCTAGACCTCTCTCAGTCTGTATTGATTACCGCTAATTCACAAAGTAGTTGCCGCAGGTGTCCAGCTGTTGTGGCGCCGTTCACACAACGTCGCTCGTAGGTGTTTACTCCATTTGTATCGCGGTCTCCAAGCGCTCTAATCAGGTCTCAGCTGCAGTGCTCAACTTCCGTTGGACTTTGTTTCTTCATTTACTGGAGAAATAAACCCCGCACGTTAAACACTGCAGGCGCGGCCCATTGAAATAGCTGTCCGTAGCTCGAGACAAGGTGCGTTTACCAGTGTGCTACGATGAAAGTGCGGTACTAAAAAAACATTGACAGTTATCGTGAGAAACAAGGGGAAGAAAAGATGGGGTAAAGGGATAAAGCACAGTTTCAAACTCTGAGGATGAAAATCACTTTTACTCCGAGAGATGCATTGACCAATGATCTGAGACCAAGATGGTGCGGGTTTTTTTTTTAAAGACAAGAGGGGGGGGGATGGTAGAGGAGGATAACAGAAATGATGAAAGGAAAACGGGAGGACAGGTTGCAGCTTGGAAATATATTTTCGTAAATATGGTTTGTGTTTTGAGGTCATGTTCGCTGGTACTTTAAGACTTGGTGTCGCATTTAAAAAAGGTATGGGGAGAGAGAGAGAGAGAAAGAGAAGTGATGACGGGACGGGGTGGGACCTCAGTTTCACTTTTTTTTTGGATAAACAGGCGCTTTTGATTTTGGATCGTAGCAGCATCCAACTGTCACTTTGCAGCAGAGCTTCTGTGTTTTGAGCGAGCGAAAAACGTGAGACGACCAGACTAGCACAAAATGACGCGGCAACATTTCTTTTTTTTTTTGCCCGTCAAACGACGACTGGCCTTTGGTGTTTCTTTTAAGGAGAAAAATCTAGGTTACTCCTGTCCCTTCCTCCCAGACAACGACGTCGAACGCCAGATGAAACGCACCGGTACTAAAGCACTTCTCTGGATGGTTCCAGGGAAACAACGTCTGCAGTAGGCTTTCCTTACCACAGACGACGATTGATAACTATGCAGGATTATTGTAAATAGAACCGATTTCTGTTTCCTTTGATTGCAAAGTAGTTTTACTGTACAATCCATGGCTTCCGTTTCATTTTAGTGGGACTGATAAGTAATGTATTTGGAAGATTTTTTTTTCAAAATTACGACAGGCACGGGTCACCAATCGCTAGTATTTCTAGAGTTAATACGATTCGGAAATATTAGTAAAGCAGCCACACTAATCTGTTACTCTACCCGCCAATCGATTTGTCCGTCACTTGATCTGTTTATCAGTCTGTCTGTCTGTCTGTCTGTCTGTTGAATACCCGTAGCCGAATGTACTGCATTGCCTTTCAGTATGTGCGTCTTACCCGCACAGGGGCGAGTGAACCACGCTCACCCTTTTCGCGTGGTCACAGCCTTGTTGTGTTGTGACAATGCCAATCGTCCCTAGCACAGAGGCTGGGTCTTAGCCCCGCCAGCAGTGCCGACAGCACCTGGCCTTCTCCCACCCAAACCATGCAGCCTGGATCCATACATCAGTACATCAGTGTTATCTCAAAGCTAAGACAGCCCGCTTTCCTTCCAAAATGCATCCAGGGCCACCCTGGGGGAGCGCGTGCACTGTGTCTACACTGCACATCCAGGGTGTTCTCAGGTGGATTTGTTAAGGTTGGAGGTATTTCAAGATTCGCTCTGTCCTTGTTTATTGTGCCATAAAGCTGTGTATTTTTTAAGCTAGCAGCGGGTGAGAAATTTCTAGAATGCACAGTGGGTAGGAAGCCTTGGCACCTGGGGTCCTCCTACCCCCCCCCCCCCAAAAATGTTTTTAGATTCTGATGTACATAGTAAAGTTCAAGTGGGATTTTTTTGGTCAACTCTCGCCGTGCACCATCCGATCACATGAGGTCGGTGGTTAGTCGGATTATATTTTTCAAAGTTCAAACGGTGAGCGAACAATGTCGGACCCTGAACGTTGCCTTGTGCCAAGGGTTGGGTGACCCGGCAGGTACACAAGCAGCAGGTACACAAGAAGCAGTCACCTACCGACCACCACCAGGATTGAAGATGGCGGGTTAGTCCATCCCAGCTCGATAGCTCAAGGCAGCCGCATGAACAATGTGTCCGCCGGTCTAAACATAGAGATTTCACTCCGTAAAGAGACCCGGATGCATTACTTACTTGACACCGGAAGTGCGCAATTCTTTTCGTCAACCAACAGAGTCAGAGAAAAGGGGGGGGGGCGAGGAAGATGAAGGGTGGGGTGTGAGTGTGTGGTGGGGGTGGGGTGGGGTGGGGGTTGACGAGTGGATGAACGAGGGACTGGAGGAATGGACAATAGTTTGACGTCCCTCCTGCGCGCAGTCAATTCGGAGCCTTTGGCAAGGCAACACATCCCTCTCCCTCCTCCCCCAAATTCCGGAGCTCTCCTTCCTCTACTTCCTGACACGAAGACAAGATTACATCTGGATCTCGCTGCACCGTTCCCAGTCGCAAGACCTAAAGCTTGTCTCACACGCTTCGACCAGTTCGAAAGAAAACCGCACCGAAGAACGAATCCAGCCGGCTGTGGCAAACGGGATTCAATTTCCTCAAAACTGGATCAGACCTGGGGGTTGAGACTCCTCTACCCCCACCCCACCCAGCCTCGTGGAAGAAAATGTTAGTTTGTGTATGTTTGTGGAGGGAGTTGCCGGAGGATCTGTCTGTCGAAATTGGGTGAAATCTTTTGTTGGAGATTGCTGGATTCGTTCTTAACTGGCAGACGAACAGTGCGAGTCCGGCGTCTGACAGTTTCCAGACGAGACCACACGAGAAAGACATGCCCGCATCTGCCAAACAGCCGCGACTGGGCAAGATAGACAGCGGCGG
The DNA here is from genome assembly GCA_004794575.1 of Lanistes nyassanus. Lineage (NCBI taxonomy): Eukaryota > Metazoa > Mollusca > Gastropoda > Architaenioglossa > Ampullariidae > Lanistes > Lanistes nyassanus. The sequence continues at coordinate 145,254 of SMGT01013149.1, read as the reverse complement.
GCAGGCCATTCACAAAGCGTTAACGTTGAACAAGAAAGGCATCGGGTCTAACCTGCAGCTGGCGACATAAGAAAGACATCGACTACCAACGCAAAGCGGCTGCTGAAGAGGAAGAGACGGATCACAGCTGCCGAGGGCTTGTTGGGACCAAAACATTGATGACAGCTGTAAGCCAGCGTCCAGAGAAAGACTTGCGTTTCATCCTGCTAATACCCAAGTAAAAAACATAGATAAATCTCCAATCAGCTGAGTTAAGCAGAGGAACTCACGACAAGCTAAAACGATCTGCGTCGATTTTATTTTCTTTCTGTCGTCTGAGATTTTAAAATGGGCGACGCTTGCGTACAGGTGATAAAGTTCTTAGATTGTTTTAATAAAAAAAGCAGATATGTGGAATATGTGTGTGCGTGTGTGTGTGTGTGGGTGTGGGTGGGTGGGTGTGTTTGCTTGAAAAACTTTGAAATCAACAAGAAAGTTAAATCCACTAATAGCTGACTTTGAGACAGGTGGCTGTTAGGTGAAGGTGACATTTTGGATAGAGTGGGATGCAAGTTTAGTTCTTATTTGCTCCCTTTTCGCCTTCAGATTGCGATGCGTCGCGTCGTAAAATGGTCATTGTGCGCAGACTGAATATGACTGCCTCCCATAATCCAGAGAAATAATTTGGGCCACTGGGGAGAAGGAGGCGGAATGGCTGAGAAGATGACTAGGAAAAAAATGGACCGGGAATAGAGAGGGATGTGGAGGAAGCGGGAGAGGTGTGGGTGGGAGAAGTAAGGACGCAAAGAGAATTACAGAGTGAGGGACATTGAGGAAGCTAATAGGAGACCAGTGCGATGGGATCTGAGATCAACAGGCATGGGAGGTCAGAGGTCATGTCTGCCGGAAGAACAAGGCAAGTGGAAATTCATTTGTCTGTCTCTCTGGGCGCGCGAGTATACTTGTTTATTTTTATTGCCGAAAAGAGTTTTTTCGGAGATCTTTTTTTCCTGTGCCCGATGTGGATTGGTTTGCATTTGTGTGTTCATCCTGACAAAGTTTCTTACAGGGAAGTTTCTTGTCGTCTCTCCATGTGTGAGTGTCCTAAACATTTTCACCCAATATCTATTCGTTTAGAGCTGATTTCGATTAATGTTTTCTTCTCTTCGATTTTTTTTATGATGTCACAATCTCAAGTTGCACAGAAACTCCCATAAGATTAATTAATAAAACTACTTGTTTTTAAAAGCCTTTGCGTAAAGCACGTGCAGTGAGACTAGAAAGTGACCCCGCTTTTTGTCGTCGAACGAATTTGGATCGAGGATGGCTTTTCGCGTCATCAAAATTTGTTGTGACAGCATGAAACAAGCAGCCTTGTGTAGTGCCGTTGTGCAGTGCCGCGGATAAAATGAAGTTTCTAACCAAAAAAAAACAAACAAAAAAACAAAAAAACAAAAAAAAACTTCCAGCCAGGCAAACATGCATTAAAAGTTAGATTTATGGAGTGAGCACCGAAAAGGAATCGATAATATTCTTCTTTCGCTTTTCCCTCCTCTTTTTCATTCATTGGCTCTTCCTTCTCTTCTTCAACGTCCTTATCCTCTTGATCCATTCCTTCTTCCTTTTTCATTCGTTTTCTTTATTCTTCTCAATCTCATTATTATCTGCTTATTTATCCACCTCCTTGACTCATCTCCTTTTCCTTTCCCTCTTCCTCCTTTTTTTTTCGCTGATCTTGCTGGCGCATCCTGAGAAACGAACATAAATCTGGATGCATTTTCGGCTTTCAAGTCAGGCAGTACAAATTTCTCCCGTCGTCTGGACTCTTTTTATGACGAGGGCAACCCACGTCAACATCTGCTCCACAGGCCACGGCGGGTCAGTGACAGGCAACTTGCTGCAAGACGATTGGAGTTATTTCAGGCAGACGTGCCTGAGGCTCATCATTATATTAGGCAACAGGTACAGACTGGGGAGGTGGGGGTTGCTTTTATTTGCTGCTCCTACTTCGCACGATATCCATCTCCGTATTTCTAGGTGCGGGATTTAATGGGGACAATTTCCTCAAACTTTCCCCGTCTGGTTTTGTCTTGTCTGGCGGCTGCGCCTCCTCACCCTTTCAACGACCTCCGAGTTAAGCATGCATGGGTTCGTGTTGGATCGCTTTTGTTTGCTTTTGTGTCCGTCCGTCTGTCCGTCTGTCCGTCCGCCCGTCCCTTTTTCTTATAAAAACTGTAAGCAAGCGGACCAAGATTATATAACTCAACGTTGCGTGTCGAGATCGTGAGCCAACCCTATCTCTATGCTTCCCGTGTTTTTCACAATAAATGTTCCGTTATTTAACAGTCAGGTAACTGTTGCCTCGGGACTAGCCAGCTCGCTGTCCCGCCTTCCGTCTTTGTCCTGCCGCTTCTCCTGTTTCTTGCTCCTATGGCCCTGTCTCGCCTCGTTCGCTTTTCCCTTCCTTCCTTCCTTTCGTGTCTCATTCTCCAACCCTAGCATGCAAAACCCTGTCGGTCGATGTCCGATTCTTGTCGGGAGGGCTTTGACCTTCTCTCTCTCTGTCCCGACTCTGTATTTTTCTTTCTCTCCCATCGAGCCTGCACGTGCACACACACAGACTACGCATCGTATAACGTAGATAATCCTTTTATTGGGCTGAACTCATGCACACAAGAGGGTTTTTTGGGGGGAAGAGGAAGGGGAAGGGAGGTTCGAGTGAGTTACGACGGAGGCAGCTGTCACCGTTTCAGCGTCGCAGACAGTCATACGTGTTACCCGATTTCTGGCTGCTGGCGCAAGAAATGAGCGGAGAGAAAGAACAAAACAAACGAAGAACAAAACCGTCCAACAGAATGCCGCAGTAATATTATTCTCGCTGCTGCCAGCGGTTGACGTGTAATTATCAGCAGCTCGCCAAAGGATTCGCACTGCACGGCCCGACGCGGCGCGACGCAGCACGACGCAGCGACGGCAGCAGCAGCAACAACAGGCCGTAGGTGCACAATGGATGCTGTCGACATCTGCTGCTGGCCCCTGAGCCGACACCCGCGCCCACCCCCCTACCCCCAGCTAACCCCCAGCACTCGGGTTCTTCCGACACCGAGTGAGCAGGGCGGCAGTTACGGCTACAAACATCTCGTTGTTTCGCGTCAGTAGAGCTTCTGTTGTAAAAACAAGGACAAGCAACGACTTATTAATGACGGCGAACGCAAGGCTGATAGAGTCTTATGCTCCGTTCACACGATTTGACTTACTGAGATAGAAGCTATCTGAAAAAAACCCTGCAAACTGTAGTGAAAGTTTGCATCAGTCCACAAATAAACCACTTTAGGTTTTACGAACGTATATGTATGATTATTGTGTGCAACGCAGTGTAGATTATGTATACTGTAGCTCCAGAAATAGATCCCGTTAAAGCTTTATATTTATATGCATTGTGTACAACGTGATATGTATATTGTGCACATATAGTTTCAGCTATTTACCACGATAAGGATAACCCGTGAGAGTTGTGATCTTATATCGGAACCATGGTTTGCTGTTTGCATTTCTTCACAACAGTTTTTTTCTTAGTATTATCGCCCTTCTGCCCCTGCGTTTGGCACATCGATTGAAAATGACCTTCAAGTTGTTGTTTTACCTAGTGTTACCAGAAGTTTTATATCAATAACAAGGTAATCCACTGGTCTGAAACCCTGTAATGTTACACGTACAGTAGAGTAATCGCTATCGTACTGCTGGCTACAGTTTTTAGTTGTCTCTCATGCTCACAAGCACACAAACTCCGCGTCCCGTAACTCTTTCTCTCTGCATGTCAGTGAGTATGGGTACTTGTGTCCAGGCCTGTTGAGTGTCTGTGCGCGCTCGTGCAGGCATATTTGTGTGATTGTATGTAAGCGGGGGATGTTGTTGCAGTAATTTGCTGTATGCATATCTCTAGATCATACACTTGCATTCCTTCCATCCTCCCAACACACACACACACACAAACACGCATCCATTCCTTCACCTCCATTGGACGCGCGCTCATTCCCCGCGCAGCGACTCATCTCCGAAAATTTTCCTTCCAGGCATCGGCAGGTCTGCGAGTCACTTCTGCCGTTAAATTTGTTTGCAAGCAAACATCGCCAGACTCATCCATCAACCTAACCTCTTCCTCGCAAGTCGTCATGACACGCTGCTCTCCAGTCCATCGTGCAGACCTATGAAAGCGAGAGCGAAGCCCTTGAATTCATTTTATCTTGTTTCCGAAACGAACGTATCTTTCTTCCCGAGAGCCTTCTCAAAGTCGACGGATACACGGTAAATGCGGAAGTACAGAGTGGTGTAGATGTAACTAAGGCTTAAGCTTGGTGTAGATGTAACTAAGGCTTAAGCTTGGTGTAGCGTAGGATTACTTTGTTTCATCGTTCCGTATGGCAGAAATTTCCATTTTTAAATGTGATGAAAGTGACGGAGCTCTGCTGCCTCTTTTTTCTGTCTTCCTTTCTCCCTTGGTATGTACTTCCGTATTTCTTATTTACATTCATGTTTCTTTCTATATTCCTTCTTTCCTTTCTTTCTATCATCCTTCCTTCCTTCCTTTCTTGTTTTTTTCCAGTCGTTCCTTTCGTTCTTTCTCTGTCTACCCCCTCCTCAAAACACTGCTAGACCAGCAAGAGCCAGTGATATTTTGGTGTCATCATAGTATGACGAGAAGTTTTGTGCAGACAAACAACTTATTTTCCTAATCTTCCCTACATAGCCTTCCTTCACCGAGTTCGTGGTCCCTCATCTTCTGAGTCAAAGAAGTCCCGTGCACTTGGAGCCTTCTGAAGAGACTTTATGATTTTTTTAAGACTCATTTTCATTGGAGTAACCTTTACCCTGACGTCAGATAACTAAAGGACAAAACCTATGTTCATATCACAACCACAGCGATCGCAACAAAATGCTATATATATATATAGTCCTTTATTTGTCAATTGAAAAGCATGAACAAGAAGCGAGGTCCTTCCACTACCTGAAAATGATGACGTAACATTACTCATCGACAACAGCTAGAAATAGTCATTCTTACATAATCTGCTGAATTACTATCGTGTCCACTGGCAGTAGCGCCACGCTAAAAATACAGGGAATTGCCAACAAGGTCTGCCTAACGAGTAAATCGTCCCAGAGTCATAACGCTATCTATCAGCATTAGTCAACCGCGCTCGAACAGAGAGGGGAGTGCAAAGCTCAACAGGGGAAACGCCTGTCTTTATCCTCAGTCCGTCGGGACTCGAACAGCTCCGATGAGCATCACGGTGCAGTCAGATAGATGGCTAGAGGCCACAGGGAGTCTGCTTCACGATCAGCCCTTGCCAAAAACCCTTCATGGCGATCTCCCGATCGATCTGCGAGTCGTGTGATTAATGGGGGAGACTCGCGGACTCCGAAATCAGAGATGCTATGAACGTGACTGTCTTTTTTTTGTCTCTCTAACGTGATTAACAATCGGAATCTGCAACGTAAGTCACAGTGAACACAGAGGGTCAGTTCTGCGTCACAGCATGCGTTGTTGAGGACAGATTGGCGATTTCTATACGACATGGGTTACACTCTCTCTGATACAGACTCTCTGCTTCAGGTCCTATGTAGACGCCACACCATAGAGACGTTAAGATTTTGCGACATTCTCCACAGATTATTCCACAAAACAGACAGCCAGGTTCTGTTTCTTACGTCATATTGTCTTTTGGGGTAGGGTGGGATGGGGGGGGGGGAATAGAATAAGGTCGAAAGCTGTGATCTCAACATTATTCGGTGAACGAAACCTCCCTCGCCAACCTCATAATGTCCTCGCACGTGTTTTTGCAAACCCATTTAATGATCCTGAGTTTGAAATAAAATTGTCCTTCGAGGCAACACTGTCTCTGAAATGTATTGACATTTCACTAGCGTTTCATTGCAGACACAAAAAGCTAAGATAGATGCTTTTCATAGTGTACTTTCCAGCTGAGTTCAGATGCACGACAAGCAGCTGCGTCAAACCATGCAACGCGATATTTTCCTGACTGCTTCCCGTTGACCTCCCGAGAGCGCCCGGGCGCATGGGCTTCTGGCAACTCCAGGTCAGAACCACGTTACAAGTAAGCTGGAAGCGGTTGGGGGGGAGAGGGCGGATTAAATATCAGAAGGTGTGCAAGATACGAGATTCTTGCAGAGACGCGATCTACCTGCGACAGACCCTCCCCTCCCTTCTGCGCGAGCGGTAAGAGGTGGTGATGACGGAGTGAGATGGAAAAACAATCACACCAGACGTCAGCGAGCACGTCAAACGCTGGTCGTCAGCAGGAGCTGCACGCGAGAGGAAGCCGTGCACATGCACGTGCGTGCCGAGGGATTATCACGGGGCCTAGAGCGAGCGTCTGGTGATCACCTGTCGGCGCCGCAGGAATCGAACGCGAGCGAGTTTCCACTTGAGTGCCTGTCGTTGCGGTTGACCGGCTGGGAGCAGAACGGCTCCAAGGGCCAGCGCTGAGAATCGATGACGTCATTGATCACGTGACACTTAAGCGCCTTAGGACCTTGACACCCAAGCGATGCCTGATGGGAGCGTCTGCTACATCCCTCATGGGACTTGCCAGGCACAGACGAAAGAAAAAGAGGAAGAAGAGAATGCCGATGATGCACTTTTTTCAGATCGACACATTTCTGGGGAAGGGGAAATAACAAAACGGGAAATAAGTTGGTCGGATTTTGTTTTCTTTTGCTTTTGTTTGTTTATTTGGTTGGTTGGTTGGTTGGCAGGTTGTATTTTTTGCATTCCATTGGATTTAAACTTTGCTTGACATGACATGTCAAGCAAACAAACATGATTATTGTTGT
>SMGT01013149.1:90483-136060 GCA_004794575.1 Lanistes nyassanus | reverse complement strand
GACGGGCTCCGCTGCCTTGGCTCGAGATGACTGATCGAGGTTGTAAATGTTTGCACAGAGGGATGTTCTTGTGCAGTAACAAAACGCCTGGTCGGTAACACGACCCGATATACAGCGACGGCAGACATCACTCCCCAAGCAGCGCGGCCGTCTCTAGGCGCAAGGCAGCGAGTGAACGTTGGTGTTTCGCTTTGGAAGCTAATATGTTTGTGTATTCGTATGCTTCATTTCTTTCTTTCTTTCTTTCTTTCTTTCTTTCTTTCTTTCTTTCTTTCTTTCTTTCTTTCTTTCTTCAGCTGGATGCAAAACCATCTACTGCAGAAGGCTCGGAGGAACTTCACGTGTGTATGTGCGTTTGTGTGCATGTCCGCTTGTGCGCACTGTCCGTTTTTGTGCAGAGGAAAAGTGTGTATATCTCACATTTATGCGGCATTTACGCAGTTTCCTATTAAAGTAATCGCACAATGTCGCCCATTCAGAGCTATCCAGGCCGCGATATTCTTTTTCCCAATTGAGTTCTGCCCATGCCCGGGCACGCACGCGAAAACCACCATTCATCCCGTTTAGCGCAAACGCACAGATTTGAAATTATACCCGAAAACAGAAGTCTTCCATAATACCCAACCCTAATCCTAACCCCCCCCCCCCCCCCCCCATAAAAAAAATTGTAAGCTAACATGGGTTTCGAATCTGGGACATAACTGTGAAACCCAGTGCCTTAACCAATCAGCTGTCGATCACCAAGGATTGGTCTTTTCGCTGTATAAGAAGTGACGTTGTGCAGAAGTCGAGCGTTGCTTGACCTATGATTATCTGTTGTGGTTAGCAACCGGCATGCGCGCCAGGGTTTGGGCAGAACTCTATTGGGAAAAACTGTCGGATCCAGCCTCCCTAGAAAAAGTGCATCCACTAGGCAGACTAATATCCGCAACTATATTACGTATTTACTCCCTCAGGTGTTAACGATGTGCGAGGTTTGTGTAGAGCTAGCGCGCCAGATCAAAGCAGCGTGATCAAAGCATACAAGAGAATGCCGCCAGAGGTTGCTCCAGATGTTATCACTGGCCAGCGACGACCAGCCGCGCGCGCGCTTTGATGAAAAGTTTAACGGCAGGGACGACAAGGCAAGAAAAGGCAATCAAAAACTTTACTGGGATTAGACCTTTACCAAAAACTTACATTTTTGTGTCCTTAACGTCATGGGCTGAGTCTGGGTGTGTTTTATAGTGTTTGCCTACCAAAGTGTTTGCATCTCGTATCATTTCGGAGCTTGTGTGTTGAAAATCTCCAAAAGTTCAGAAGGCGAATCAGGTCTGCAGGAACTTTCGTGTGTGGACAGGATCGGAGATATAACAGAAAACAGAGACGAACACAAATGCAAACTGGCACAAGAGCTTTTAAAAAAAATCTAACATCAGTTACCACATTAACCAAATAATGGAGGCTGGTTACTTTGGGGGCGGGGAAGGTTTGGGAAATGGATATTTGCAGTATGAAGTTTTGCTATGTGCCTTTGCGAGTATTGAGGTAACATCTTCAAGGTCGAACAGCGTATCAGGTAGTTGCCACACACCGCTCGAACTCTAGTCGTCAGCTTTGAAACTACCTGTGGCTTAACTCATTATATAGTCATTTAAGTTCTTGTCAACCAGACCTTGTTGCTATCAGTTTCGCCATAACTCGCACGCGCAGCGTTTAGTCTGGACACTGCGCAAAACCTCCCTGACCGTTTTCTTTAATTTAAGGTCTATTGGCTTATTCTTAAGAACAAACCCCGAGTAATCCCAGGCGCATGCGCGCTCCGAATGACATCAGAAAAGGTACGCGAAATGGGGAGGTATGCAGTGATAAGGTTTATCTTCTACTCCTCCCTTCACCGCGAAGGATAAATGCCTCCCACCCGGGGATCCCTGTTCACGAAGATTATCAGCGACGTCTTTGAGAATCAGCTATTCAGCAAACAACTTTGAGAGCGAGGAGAGCGGATGTTAATCTTCAACAGCTGTCTAGACTGACCGCCCTCTGATTGGGTCACTGCGGGGAGTTGAAGGCCGCTTGATAGCGGAAGCGAGATTTATGGATGCGAAGAACATTTCTTGCGTCTGTAAAACCCCCCTTTCCGTCTCTGCACCATTTTGACTGCTTCGTCACAACTTGCGCGGTATGCGACAACAGAAAGCAGCACCTGTTCCAAAAGTTTCTGATTCGTCAAAATATTGGTTTAATAATGAGAAATGTTTTGAGACAAGCAACTTAATTTCACAGCAGTAAAAAGCTGTTCCCAAAGTAAAATTCGACAGATAACAACATGATTTTTATGGCTCTTGTAACAGAGGTGCATAAAACCTTCGCACAGTTAAACTCGTGCGTTGGTGCAGGAAAAAGCGGGTGGACCTTGCGATTGGATCTTCAACAAGAGGTTTTTTTTACATGGAACATGGAGTGGGTGTTTTACAGAACTTACAAGTTAAAAATAGTAAAGCCTAACATGCGATGTTGGTGGTAAAAGTCGGTGCACTCTGTCTGAGGCAGAAATCATTTGGGAAAAAAATTTCTCGACCCGCTATCGAGACTCGATGCTTGGGGCTGTTCGTTTATTCATCTTCACGATGCAGGCCGAGTGAAAGCTTTGGCGAAATTCTCGGAAACAGCGTCAGAAAACGGAGCAAAATTGTCTCACATGAGCTGAAGCCTTAGCTACCCCCTCCTCCCTAACAAACACGCCTTCGTTTATCGAACCGGCCACGACAATGCAAAACGACCCTGTTATTAACAATGCACAAACTCCCAGTTGGGGACGTGCCGTGAAAATTTTACGAACAAATTTAAACCGATACTGTGTCGCTCTTAATTTTCATCCACGCTGTGGCCAAGCGAGATTACGCAGGGTTTCTGGTGACCATGCATGCGGCGGAGCTGAAGAATGTGCAGAGAATCGACCCTCTTCAATTGTTGATATCGCCAACACGAAGCTTTTGTTTTCACCCTCACGAAAGTCACGTTCCGAGAAAAAAAATTCTTCCGTAAGGTTCCTGCTTAGTAGCATTCCCTCGCGAGCGCATGCGTGTTTACGACTGTGGATCACGACAGACTTAATGAATGACTTAGCTGTCTTGATCCTCACTTTACGACAACTGCCTGGCCTTTTCAATCCAAGATTCTTTCGCCCTATCGATTCCAGCTGATTCGCCAGTGAATGCAGCCCGCGACTGCACTGACATTATAACTAACGTTCAGAGGGATATAGATCAAAGGAGTACGCCGTTTCTCTAGAATGGAATAAAGTGCTACCTCCAGAGCGCGCGCACGTCTTTTTTGTCAAACGACCTTAGCATTCTTGTCATGAGAAAGCAGTCTGAAGGTCATGTTGACATACAACGCTGGGTAGGATGCATCCGGGGATGTCACAAGTCCAAAACATTTATATTTCTTGCTTGGAATGAAACTTATTTTTGGAAGTAATAATTACTCAGTACCTTGGAAGCCTAGCGCTGTAAACCACGGAAAGGTCATCATGCCAACTTTTCCCCACAAAATGCGCACTGTCAAACATGACATGGAAAGACAGCTGTAAGACATCAGCTTTCATTTAAGGCTGTGGCGTAATTTAGACAATACTTGACAAATTCTCTAGGCAGCCGGTCGGCGACACAAGAATTCCTTGGCAAATTTCATCAAGCCTTGATTGTCTACAGCTAAATCATGGTCTTAGGCGCGAATCCTGCCTGCAGCATTGTTCGTAGGAACCGAAAGGCTGGTCGTGTGTTTCCTGCTGCAAAATTCATCCACTAAAACCTCGAATTCGGAGTCCCTTGTGGGAGATAATTTTGTTTTTATCTTTATTTTTTCTCAACAGATATAGATATACAGTTGCATCAACGTTCATCTGACTAAATATCCGTGCACAGAACATTTTCAGTATTATGTATTCCTTCGCATTGCAACCTCTGAATCAAATAAAATGCTGATCTGCGAAAGACAGGCACAGGTATATAACTATAGATGATATATTCTACTCAGAAACATTGGAAGACCAGCTGCACTGAGGCAGGTCACGGACATGTATAATTTGTAAGAACACAACAACGGACTCCCTACATCTGGATGCACCTTAATTGTTTGGGAGCATTGGCGGACGGCTACAACCAGACGGAAAGTGTCAGCTAGCGCTAATGACCGGGATTTCTACGATCGACGTCCACACGTGCAGAATAACACGCTTAATGTCCTGTTGGCTCTACGGACACAGCTACTGCCAGCACAATCAGGGGAGGGGGGGCAGCTGCGAGCAGCCAGCAGTGTATGTTCATCCGTTCGTCCCCCAAGCGCATGCGCGCGCGCCCCGTGAGTGCAAGATGAGCACGAATTTAATGGCCTGTAGTCTCCGACCTGACGCTAGTTCTTCTTTCAGTTCACTGCACTCAAAATGGTCGATGCAGGAGCACGTGTGTAAGGCAGCGGAAACGTTCAGACGTCTTCTTCTTCTTTTTTTTTTTTTTCGTTATTCGCTGTTCTCTAAAGGGCGGTTCCCAGTTCTTCGGTGAATACGTTTGCGTCTGAAATCGACGGCTGTTTCTTTAATTCTGCGGACGTCCGCGTACTGTGCGCTGGTGTGAGGGGATGGGAAGTAGTTGGATGTGTATACGTGCGTGCGTGCGTGCGTGCCCGCGTGTCAGGGGGTGAGAGTGTACGTTCCACAAAGGTGTGCTTGCAAGTCCTTGTTTGGGCATTTACTCAGCGGACAGCGGCAGGAAAGCATACCTCCTGACGTAAGGGATACAGAAAACATCGCTGAGAGATCTGAACTGTTGAAGGGCGCGAAGACAGAATGGTGACTGGACGCAAAGCAGCGTAGACCTGACGACCGTCCCTCGTCAGACTTTCGCTGTTTCGTGCGGATCATGTTCACGAGTTACAGCTTCTCTTCCTACGTTTTGTCGCCCTGTCTTTTCTTTTTGCGACACCACCCTCACACCCCCCCCCACCACCACCACCGAAGACAACGACGACGAAGACGACTTTATAAAATGTTTTTGTTCCCCATTAAAGGTCTCCTTTACTCATGCACCCTTTTTACAAACTGCCAGCCTAGTGCTCTGCCAGTTTGGCCCCTTTAACGCCAGTTAAATTCAAGGGCAGTTCCAAGGAAAACTCATTACTGTCAGAACATGTGGCGGAGAGGGGAGAGAGAGAATGAGAGAAAGAGAGACATTGGTGTGTGTGAGAGTGTCAAAGTGAGTACTCAGAGAGTCGCGGACAGGCTGGGGTGAAGTGTAGATGCCCAGTTTTCCAACAGCGTACATGACAACACGGAGACCACTGGATCATCTCCGCGTCTGACAAGTGGATTTTTTTCCCCCGCCGTGACTGTCTACCCACCTCCTCCCACACTCCACGCCGAACACTCCTCACTCCACCTTTGCTCTTCGTCGTCTCTTGTCCTCTGCCGTTCCCTCTTCTCCTTTTGCCTTCCCATTCCTTCTCTCTCCCTCCTTCTCCCCCATCTCTCTGCTCCTCTCTTCCCCCTCTCACCTCTCTCCCCACTCCCCAACGTCTATCATCGGCCGGGGTGTAGAGCTGGTACTGGAGCCGAATTAACAGGCAACATAATTATGAGAGCCGCATGACGCGATGAATGGCAAACATATTTTCTGCGTTGTCCTTGCACGGAAATCTATAGGTCGGCAAATATTCCTTGTCGGGCGTCAAACAGTGACTATAGAGGGTTGTGTGCACACCGTATTCTGGAAATGTCGTGGAACTGGAAACACGCTGAGCTCTGCTTTTCATCTGCATAAGTTTAACGGAGTTTCCAAATGTCCTCTAGCAGTCACATCGGAAAGCTTTTTTTTCAAGAGAATGATACTTAACTATGAGAACCGATGAATTTCTGTGCCAGCTGCACGAAGATGGCAGACACGGACATGCATAGATAGAACCAGCAGGGGTTCGGACGAAGCAAAACAGACTGGCATGGCACCACCAAAGATATGACGTGTCCTTCAGACGCGCCGACTGCGAGACCATGAAAAGGACCAAGCAAAGAGATGGTCGCAAAATCTCAAGCGAGACCGGAACAGGCTTTTTTTCGTTCTCTGTCCGAAAATTGTCAATTGGTACGTGGGTGGCCTCCCGCCGCGCGCCGAAACTGACATGATCACGTAATATTGATTATCGCTGTTCTTCTCGGGCCAGTTATCGAACAGTCTGCCGTGCGCCACGTCTGGCGCCGCGGCTGCTCTCAAGATTTACAGACTGGAAAATGTCTCCAGACAAGCTTAATTGTAGTCTGCTATTTTTTCCTATTTATTGGTGTCGTGTGCTTTATTCCTGTCCTTTCCATTTCTTTCATTCTTAGGGAGGTGTTATTGTTTTTCTTTGCGGATTGCCCTTCCTTGTTTTATTTCGAGAGTTGGGAGTTCGCTGAATTTTGTCCATCGCCCCTTCCCTCCTCTTTCTCCTCCCCTTTCTCTTCTACTTTTTAGTCGATTTTCTTGGGTTTTTCCTTTTTCTTTTCTTCCTTAAAACGTGATTAGACTGTGTGGCGTACCTAAACACCAAGAGACGCCAGGAAGGAATAAAAATAAACCAGCGCAAAAGATCTGAGCAGGTTTCGGTGGGGGTGTTCCTATTTCATCATCATCGTCGTCGTCGTCGTCATAGTCATCATTATCGTCGCCGTCCGTCCGTCCGTCCGTCCGTTCTCCTCCTCTTCTTCCTCCGTCATCCATCAATCATCATCATCTGTGTTTGAAAAACGTCCGTTTTTGAACCCTTGCTTTACGCGTGGCCTGTCCGAGTGTTTCACCTACAGCCACCATTGTGTTGCTGAAATTCCCCTACTTGAAAATGCGCTTTGACACAAACACTAAGCACGTGCATAAAAACATCGCACATTATATGATGTGCATTTTTCAAGAAAAGAAATCCTAGAAATTTAGACTACGCACACAGATGCAGAACTCATAAGTTCAAAAACTGGTATCAGAAAATTCCCGTCTAAATAACACATAGAAAACACATATAATTGAAATTAATTTTCTACAGTACATTTACAAATAAATAGTGTCATCTCATACGTTTAAGAAAAAATGCATTTTAAAATCCAGTCTGTAAATAGATACAAAACTCATAGTTTTAAGACAAAGCTTCACAGAAATATGTTCTTAATAACAAATACAAAACTCATATGTTTATAAAAAGTGTCTTCATGAATACAATCAACAGATACAAAAAAGTATGATATCTAGTTAGTTAACTGGTCTCGGAGGCAGTATTGTACATGACTTGTTAAGCCGTATCACAAAAGCAAAAACACTAATGCAACGGCGTTATCCAAATCCAGAAGTACATCAGGATGCAAATTTTTGAAACGAGTTAAAGAACCTCGTCAATCGTTTTGCCTCCCAAAGGAAATGCCTGCTGGCGCCAATTCTAGTCCTCTGTACGTGACGAGAACTATAGAAGAGTAAGGGGAAAAACAATGAAATTCTCGCAAAAAAAAAACCAATAAATGCAGACGGACATGCTAAAGAGGGGTTTTTTAAGCTGCTCAGGAGGAAACTGGACATGTTTCTCGGCTGGTTTCCGTGAGCGTCCTTATCTGCTGTTCATACATAAAGGTGCACATAAAATTCACAGGAACGGGTCATGCAACCAATCATGTGACCGAAAGAGCTGCTACGAAAGCTCATGAAAGCCAGTCCTGGACCTTATTTCAGCACTTGCGGTCTCCCAGGGTCAGTCTGAGGCTGAACTTCTGTCTCCAGGGCAATCTGAGAACGTGCTACTGTCTAACTGGGTCAGTCTGAGGCTGGACTGCAGAGTTAATGTGCAGGAACCCTAGTAAAATTCAAGACGAAAGCACATTACAGCTATCAGCGTTTCCTAAGTCGAGGCTGTTAATGCCTTCGGGGAGAAAATACAGTTCACCAACGGCGAAATCGAACACCTTATTTTGTTTCTGTATTATTGTTTTTAAATTTAATTTTCTACAAGAAGCGCGCTTGAAGTTTGACTGTGCCTGCTATCAGAAGCGTTCGTGTCTGCTGACCCGGTTATGAAGCCAGTCAAAAGCACCGTTCATCTCTGTAGTTTCATCATCGTCGTCATCGTCATCGTCGTTGTCCCTTGGACACAAGCTGGCTACGATGAGAGTCCTCCACGCGTCTCGGCTGTGATCCAATCTCTCTAGCTGTCCCTAGGTAGGGCCCATTCTATGTGTCATTTCTGTAGTTTACGAACACGTTAACGTACCGAAGGGAGATAACTAGTGTCCATGGAAGCCAGCTGTGGTCCCCAAGACGGTGCAAGAAAGATGGCGAGTCTGTGGCAGGAACTACAAAAACTAGCGCCTGTTGGAAAGAACGAATGCCGATGGCTTCGCAACATCAGAAAATGCCCTTATAATGCTGTAAGTCTCTTTGGTTATTGTTATTGTTTGTGTTTGTTGTTGTTATGGAGGGGGTGGGTGTTTTTCATCTTCTGCGGATTAGACCATCAATAGAAAATCAGTCAGGACACCTGGAACACGAAAAGGGGACCTCTAAGGACATTACTTACCGTGATTGAACACGACCCTCGTGCCGCAGGGATTGTCCCTCGTCTTCTTTGATCGCTGCCTGGCGGGCAGGACGCCAGCTGATACAGAGACGACGCTGGGGCCGTTGTCATGGCGACGAAGGGACTTATGGGAGTGAGGCGCTTTTGTGTCTGTTTCATTAAGGAGAAAGCCAGCTCGCTGATCATCCCCAGCCGAATATGCAGCGGACAGCGCTGACACCTACTGGCAGCCTGCAGCGCCCACGGAGTGGGGCGTTGTTGTCGATTCCAAGCAATTCCATTCCATTCGCTTCTAAATATGTTTCATAGCCAGCATTTGTCTCCGGTCCGAAATATCCACAAAACACAGATGTCATTATTCTAAAACGGTTTTCTGTTTCTTCCTTCAAATGCACGTTCTTTCTTTTGTTGTCTTTTGTTTTATACACTATCGTTTTATCGCCTTTTTTCATCTTTTAAAATTGTACTTGGTTGTTTTTTTTCTTTCTGTCTGTCTGTCTTTATTTTTGCTTTGTTTCTTTTCCTTCCTTTTCTTTCTTTTGCTTCGATTATGTCAATTTTAAATGCTGATCAAAGTAAAATGAAAATGCCCATTTTCCTGTCACACTTAAAATCTCAACCCGTAGCTAAAATGAAACGGATATTGTTAATATTAAGATGCTGGATGCAGACGGCTGTCAGGAGATGAGAGCTGCCCTATCGCTGCAATTAATGACAGCTTTCAAGAGCTGAAAATAAAAATCGTTTTAAAGTAGAACCCCAGGTGTAAGTGCCATAGCTGCAGCCAGCCCAGCGATTTCTAAAGCAGAACAGCATGGTAGGAGCATGGCGGAAGAGAGAATCGAGCATCAGTGGTCACCGCTCACGTCTGTGTATGCATGCTGGTCACGTGGCTTTCTTTTCGTCTGAGGTTCATTTAATGGGTGACTTTGATGGAGACGGAGAACACTGGAGACCATCAGCAGTGCCTCCAACCTCATCGAAGTCGTGGCAGCACGGCACGTGAGATAATGGGAAGAGGAGCTGTTTCGGTTTTGCACGCGCGCCGCACTCGGCAGCACGCTACGCCCATTATTCACGCCGCGCCAGGCGGCGCTGTGTGGACGGAATGCAAACGCGGCCATCAGGGATAGAAGTGAACAGGTTCCTATCAACCGAAATGCTACGTTCAAAGCTCCATCGAATCTCGAGATTGATGAAGGGTCGTAAGGAAAAAAAATTAACCGCATTGGTAGCAACAATTTTTTGTCGGTCTGAGAATTGCGTCATAACTCCATCATCTTACAATCACTGCGCGGTGTAAAACTTTGGAGATGCCCACCATTTTGCGGTGTCCATGAAATGATGGCCCGTCCTCGTCCTCTCATAAAAGAAAGTGGCCTTAACTTGTACGCAAAACTTCCATCTTATATCCGTCATGAACTGAAATAAAAAATGAAGGAAGGAAGGAAAGATTCGAAGGAAGGTAAGAATAAAATAACAAATGAAGGTAAAGCTTCACACTTTAATTCAAACTGTGAAATGGAAGCTTTGAAATCTAGCAGCTTAACAGAAATCTCACGCTTCCGGGAAAGGACTTCTGGTTACGGAGTTTGGTATGTTGTCTTCTATCCCTCCTGCCAGCAATCCTTATCTTTTCCGTTTACCAAAAGCTAGAATTTCGGAGTCTTCCGCAAGGATTTTTACACCACAGGCAAAATTGATGGCAGCATTGACTGAAGCTTAGCTGCAGATGACGACCAAGTGAGATCCGCGGTTTGGTAACTTGTGTGTAATTGAGAAAGCCTGTGATATCGCCGCCTCACGCCTCCATCAAATTCAGTAAATAATATAAATAATAATATAAAGAATGATGGGTGTTTTTGTTGTGCTTTCCGGGACCCAAACCGCTGTACAAAAAGTAACATTCATGACATGGACGCATTGACTTGAACGCACGCACGGGCGCACACGTGCGAGGGCTATACAGCATAAATACCAAGTGAGAGAGAGAGAGGAGATATTGGGTTCATTTTGGAATAGTTTTCGTTTGTTTGTGTACACTGTTCACTTGCTTCGACTCCATTAGGAACAGTCGAACGCTTTCCCTTCAGCGTTAAACTGCGCATTTCTTACCAAGGATCGAAGTTTTGGTTTTTGTGTGAAGCTGTTTGGGCAGCGGGAGCGAGCTCAGTTAAATGTTTCACGTGTGACCGTGCGCACCTAGAGTATCCCTGCTAAACCAGTGGGAAGACGCTGCAGTTAAATCCAACCCGTGTAAACGCCTTCTACAAAAAACACCTAAACCCTGATTAAGTCTCCAATCGGCGCTACCCCGCCTACCTGACAGGTGCCCAAACAGTATTAAAGTGTCACTCGAAAATTCGCGAGTCCTTACTCTTTGCGCAGTAGCATGCGCAAAAGGCCCACGCCCTCCGCCCTTCCTTGCCGACGTTTCTGGGCTGACAACAAATCTAATTATCACGCGGATGTGAAAACGTCTTCAACGCCCACCGTAAACATCGCACTCCTCGTCCGTTAACTTGGTCTCCTTGCGCGGGAGGCGAGGCGCGTGGCATGTTTTGACAGCACACCTGACCTCAGGTACAGCGAGGACACCCGTTCGCCGCCTGGTTCCAGAGAACTCCTCTGATGTTCCTGCAAAATCACGCAGGACGCGTACAACCCTGCATTCGCCTCAGTTTCCTAAAGCTGTGCGCGAAATCTGCAGGCCAGGGCTTGCATGCATGAGCGTTCGTAGCTGCTCTTTCTGTCGTAAGGCCCGTTCGCCCTGTGTATTTTACGGTCACCTTTATGTATGAACAGGGGATAAGAACTCTCATGCAGCCTGATCCTGCTTATTCGGACCACTCCTTTTGCGACGGTCCACTGCTTCACAAAGTATGAGACCTCCATGGAAGGCCGGAAGTCAGTACGAAGTTCAGTCCCCTGGCTCAGGTGAGTTCGGTCTGCGAATCACACGCAGGCCACAAATAACTTGCTTGCGACTGTACTGTCCCGACGGCTACCTATTAATTTTTAAATCAGAGCAGCAGGGAAGCTTTAAAATAAAATTTCTAATTATTGCTTAGCTTGAAAGAATGCCTGAAACTCTGTTGATGAGGTTTCTGTTCTGATAATTCTTTGAAAGGACATCTGCCGATCTTTAATTACTTTGTTAGTCCAGTCGAGCAACAAGATTAAAGTTTTCTACCCGGTACTGTTCTTCGAATAGCCGCAAACTCCCCAGAGATCCAAGTTCACCTCCCCATAAAGGCATGGCCGATGTTTGGGAATAGGTTATGAACGTTCTGTGTCTGTTGTTCGTTGGCTTATGAACAGTGTTTTTAGTCAGCGCCGATTTTGCACTGTGAGGACGAGAGCGATGTGGGAAATACCATGAAAAAGTCTCTATCACTCTTACCGATCACACTGACGTACTGCTGAAAATACACAACAGTATCTGTGTTGACATTAGCTGTCAGTTCAATGTTGTTTATCGGTAGCAACGATAATGACGAAGATTTCTATGACGATGACCACAACAGCAAAACCCACAAATACAGCCTCTACCACAACAACTGCCACGACAAGAGCTTTCGTTCGTGGTTAAGGTGGGGGAGGATGTGGGTACAAACTTCCTGAAATGAGACATTTTGTAATGAAAGCATTGTCTTGATTTTACACTACTTTTTTTGGCTGTGTGTGTTTCGTTCATGGCAACTTACTCTAGATTTTCGAGGTAGGTACGCCTGCTTACAGCTGGTTGAACGTTGTTCTCAACGGTGGTGGGGAGGGGGGATTTATGTGAGTGGAGGGAGTATTGCCCCCCCCCCCGACTGCACGGATCGGCGCCTCCGGTTCCCCAGCAATCCATGCATTGGCCCAATCCCTGAGGCGGTGTTGTTAACACCCCCATGGAACAGCAAGCCTCATTTAATGACCTCGTTTGTAGTTTTATCGCCCAGATCTTCGCCGTTAGCTTCATCGCGCGCCGCTCACGTGATCGAGGTCTATTAATAACTTCACCAGGCGAGACCGCGAATTAAACCGGCAGTTATCAAAACTCGCTCAGCCGTCACACAATCCCGCGGCCTGATCTCCTGTCGTCCTCCACGTTCGTAAGCCAGGGTAGCCGATGTAAACACCGCTCAGTAAATATGATGATTGCACCGGAGTCTATCGCAGTTTATTGCATGCTTTCCTGTTTACCCAGCGAGCGCAATACCAGCCTGTAGAGAGCAGGCTACAAACGATACGGAAACCTGGTCCAATTTGGCCCTTTTAGTAGAACTGAGCACACGGGGCCATTCTTAACTTTGCATGCCGTAATCAGTTCACTGCAGTTTATGCACAGATCTCGGCAAGAAGGACCTATGTCACAGCATTCCACTCCATACTGGTTTAATTATTCTCAGGAGATGTACTAACAAATTAATTTTGTCTGACATTCAGTAACCTTGCCACGATAGTTTGGGACATAGCTCAATACAAGCATGGGTTCAAATAAACTCGCTTCTTGCTCACATCATAAGATGCTGAGTTTTTTAATTAAAGAAATCTTTTCCATAATACGAGTTTTATCACAATTCGTATGACATCTTAGAGCAGTGTTCAGTCGGTGCGACTACAAATTCTGATAAAGAACGTGGCAAAGACATCCAGTCGGCAACTAAAATGTGATTTCTTGTCCCCGAAACTGGGTTGGGTTGATTGAGCGTTGATGTCTGGCTTTCTGGTCCTAATGCTTACTCGCCTGATGTATTTCAAGTGCACTCTTACAAAGGATACGAACCCCCATGCAACCTGGACCAGATCTTCAACGAAGACTAAGGTATTTTGCTACCGTCTCGGTGAAGAAAAGTCGCGATGGACACCACTTGGTTAAATTTAGACGTAGCGCCATATTTGCCAGTGATAGTACCAGTTCGTTGCCGTCTGCTTTCAGCGGTCTTTAACATTTTGGCCACGGCTCAAAATCAGGAAGTTCGTCATCGACTCATTGTTACAGCGAACCACATCTAATGGTCTGTGACTGAGTTCAAATGCTCAAACTTTCGAACTAAATGGAAATTACGAACTTGGTCGGACTTGGGGCTGCAGGGGACACAGATACCGCAGTAGATTACGCACAGAACGGAATCCATTTTCAGATAAGAAATATCGTTATCTAAAACCGTCCTTTCTGACACAGAGGGCTGATTATATTGCCCACTCAAATCACTTCTCGCCTTTCTTGTGTAGAAAAGTTGTTTAGTGAACATCTCCTTTTGTCCAGTCATTTGAAAGTAGAAGGCGTATATATATATATATTCAAATCTCAAGATCGCGAATTGCCTCGGCTGGAGTATCTATTATCCTATTTTTAGTGTGTACCTGTGCTCGACTTGTTCAGCATGTCCGTGTACTTACCACGTAAACCGGATTTCATTTAAATAGGTCACAATCTACACACAGTATACACTTGCAATGGCTGCATAGACTGCCAGAATATATTTGGATTTGGTTCTGACCAGATCTCTGGAAGTATTTCTAGGTAAGCAAATCATTCTTACGATTTCGCCTCCCTCTCTCTCTCTCTCAGTTAACGGTGATTCGTTCGTTGGGTTGTTTGTTTGTTCGTTCTTTGCTTATTTGTTTATTGGTTCCTTTGCTTATTTTCTGGAAGAGTGGCTCTCTACCTCGCGATGATTTTGTTTGAATTTGCGTCCTGTCCTTAGACACTGAACTGTAATGCAAGCGCATTTTAATTGCTTGTTCCATCACGTAAATGTTTTAATCTGCAACATCGCTGCATCGTAACCCACCCACTCACCATTGGTGACTGCTGGATTCCTAGCATAGAGCACGTACACACGCAGAAAGTTTCCAGGCACCTGTCGCTTAGGATTGGCGCATGGGTAGAAATGCACTCATTATACTGGGAGACTGTATTAGCAGTAGTTACACCAGTGAAGTAAGGAACCCTTCTAACAACAGATTTAACCAATCTTCGGTTGCGCACGTTCTTTACACGCACAGCACAGACTTCGTACCTGATCTTCGCTAATGCCTCCGCCATCCTCCTCGTCTGTTACCTGCAGTAGCAGGATTGGTGAATTATTCCTTGAGTATTATGGAGACGCACCTTAGTGCAGATACCCCAAACTTTGACCTGCACGTTTCAACATCGCCGCCAGTCAAGCCACGCGTTGGTCTTGCTGTTGTTGAGTAATGGAAACCCGTTCCCGGTGATAATGAAGTAATAGGAACCGGCTTGGGCTGGCATTCCGCTGGTTTGTCTAGCATTGACTTTCGTCGTTTCTTTTTCGTAACGCACTTTTTTAAAAAGTTCTGTTATAAATCAGTGGTACCTATTCAAGTGATTCTCACTTGGCACCTTCCTGGGTTTTTTCTTTTTTTGGAAAATGAAAAAAATAGATTACGTTTAAACTACGTTAGGACACTGTGACCTGACGATACGTCAAGGTGGGGCTGTGGTACACCTATGACAGGTGGTTTCTACACTGACTGTTCCTCCCCCTCCACCCTTTTAGTCTGGCGAGGAGGGATCTGTGAGAAGAATCGGGGGAAAGGCAGTGGGGGAGAACATTCTCATTTCAGTAAAAGACAACATAACCAAGACTGATAGCTGAACGAAGTGGTCTCCAAAAAGCTAACTGCCGTAAGAGGTGTCTATGATTCTACATCTCGCGAGAATACTCGAGATTTGAAAATTTCCCCATGTGAAGATTCGCTTGTGAATTTAGACCAGTACGTCGCTGGACAATGTCTTTCGCAAGACTTCGCGACATTTGAAGTTTCTCAAAAATAAAGATGCTCCAGTAATAACAACAAAAACTACTATAAAAATGTTAATAGAAATGACAAAATGGTCTTCCGGAGGCTAAATGACTTAGATGTCTTAACTCAATGTTTCTTACAGAAATACTCGAAGAACGCATAGCGCCTTCGTGAAATACGTCGCAACATTGTTCGAACCTCTAACAAATGCAGCATGATAGTAATATATCTTTTGCATTATTGGATTTTAAGAAATATTGGAGCACTTTTTTAATGGAGAAGTTTTTAATGAATTTCAATAACATTTAGGAGCACTGAGCGAACATGCCGTCTCTTGCTGGTTTGCTTGGGCCGGTCTGAGGAAACCGAATTGCGTGGAGAAGTGTTTGCTTTCTGCTGCATGTAATTTTAGTTTCTCATGGTCATTGAAGCTTTGCTGGACGTTGCCTGCGAGTGATGATTGGATGCTGTACATGATTATAATCGCTGGGCTGTAGTCCGAAGACTCGGTGAAGGCGAAGGGTGAAAACCAAGGTATTCGGTCATCAGCGTTGATCTGACATGGACATTCTAAAGTCGCAAGAATTCAAGGAAATATCTAGATTTCGAGCACCACAATCATGGGGGAAACGGCCTTGAAACAAAAGGGAAGAAAACAAACAAGAACAGGGTGGCTGTTCAGTCTTATTTATACAACAAAGCAATTACAATTATTTCTATTTATGGAATCGCCTCTAAGTCACTCCTACGAGCTCTGTATGGTAGGAGGTAGCCTCTGAGGCTCGGCGCTTGTTACAGCGCTTGTTACAGCGCTTGTTACAGCGCTTGTTACAGCGCTTGTTACAGCGCTTGTTACAGCGCTTGTTACAGTTTTGTGCTAAACTTTTGTTGTAAGCGCAGCGATACACAGACTTGCTTAACGGTAGTGATTACAGCAAAGGTTACTTTTCTGGCCCAATCTCTTTATTCCGACACACGACACCTTTGGTGGTCATGTGGTATAAACTTGATGTGCTTTTATGTGTAATAACATTACAATAATCATTTGGTATAACATAAGCTTGTTTTGTGTTGTTTCTTCTCCGTGTTTTCTTGGGGGTTTTGTTGCTTTTTTTATACTTTAAGCAGGGGTGGGATTCCTGTGTAGATGTCTTTTCGATTAGTGTGATTTCGAAAACATGGGGTGGGGTAGCGAAACTCTCAGTGGCATACGTCAAAGAAAGGGATAAAAACTTTTCTAATTTTTTTGTATTTTTTTCTGTTTTCTTTTCTTTTCTTTTTTTTAACGAGAAGCCGCCCAAGATGCATCAGAAAATATTAGACAAGTTTTGTTGGGATACGGGAAGTAAGAACGACCAGTTCACTCTGCTGTTCCCGACCTGGAATTGTGTGACACGGTATAATGAACAAGAAGCCTTTTAAAGGAATATTTTAAATCACATTAAAACTTCGGATAAAGGCAGCTGGAGCCCTTGACAGGCAATTACAGATTTTCCTGTATTTCTTCTTCCTTTTGATAATGCGACAGAAGGCTTCGTGTCTTTTCGTTTATTTTTTTTCCCGCATCCATTCTTTCAGTTTTGCCCATCGCGGGTCCCCAGCTTTCTAACTCGCCTGCGTGTTATTTTCATTTCCTCGCGACTCAAAATAATTTTATAGGGAAAAATAAATAGAAAGATAACTGTGCATGTGACATTGCAAACTGAGGAATAAACTGTGGGATGACGTGGTCAGCATTTACGGCATAGCAGACCCGGAAGAATTGCTGTTAACGTCTATTCAAAGTAAGAAAAATTGAGAGATTTTCTCTTTCCCTTCCATTATCCCCCCTCGCTCGATCCTTCCTTTTCCTTCCCTGTCTCCTCTCTAGTCTCCTATCTCCCTCCGCGCCGCACACCGTCTTTCTGCCATATTTCCAACTTCTTCCGACATCCGGCCGCCCCCGTATGAGATTCCTTACTTAATCTCTCATTTGCTGCCGTTCTCTGTTTGGTTCCAATCCATATTATCTTTTCCTACTCCTGTGTCTGTCTCTATCCGCTAACGGCCACAGTAATTCCAAAGTGTTTCCAGAACAGTTCTTTAATCCTGACCCTTCCCCGCGTGCTTCGTCTGGCCTTCAATCTGCACAAGTCTTTCTCGATAGTTCTCAGATGCTCAAAGAATTGCAAATAGCTAAAGTTCTCGCTTGCCGACAGACAACAGAAAAACGAAAGACTGTCAAAGCTCTGCTTCTTTTCCTACACAGATCATTAACATTCTCGGACAAGAAAGCGACTGTCTTTATGAAACAAAAGTCCCTGAACTGACTGTTTGTGACAGTAGAATGCAGAACGCGTCAGATGTCTGTAGACTGCTTCAGGTTTAGTGCTTTTCCGCAGATTGCTAACAACGTAGGATGGGGTAAACAGGGTTGTCTAAGAGGTTACGACCATCTTTACACTAATTAACTCTTGCCGACCGATGACAATAACAAGACACTTCAGATACCCGTAGTCCGTCCCACCTCTAGCTCCCTTCTTCCCGCAAAGTGTTACGGTTATGAGACGGGGTGGAGAACGGGGGAGGGGGCGGGTGGGGGGGCAGCAGTAGAAGTAAATCGAGTTGTGCGTGCAACGAGGAGATTACGGCTGGAACAACAAATGAATGCAGATGAGACCGGAAGTAGGCATGACGGGACAGCAAGTGTGAATCAACAAACTGGGAGTCGTTAAAGGTGGAATGCTGGTAGCAACCTTCAGTGGCCTCCTCGCACGACAGAAACCGTTATGACAGGGACGAGTAAAACATCGGAAAGAGCCCGAATGTGATGGATAGTCAGCACACACCAAGCTTCATCTTTCTTGAGCCCCGCGCCGCTCTGCCCGGGGCGCTTTCATCCCGTGATGCGTGTCTGTGTTTCTTGCTCGAAGAAAGAATGTTGTACAAAGCCCGATGCCCTTCACGCAGCCCTGTGGGATAATCGGAACTACTCTGAGCGCCACCTGTGTTTCTGGGTCTTGATACCGAACAACATCACCCAGTGGCTTGCACTTCGCGAATGTGTCTGTTTGCGCAAACAGGAAACGCGCGCACATTTCGGGTAAATCAGGATTTTCGGCACTTCCAGAGATAACGCGTTTTTTGGGGGGAAGGGGGCGGGGAGGGACGGGGTTAAATACACATTTTTGCACGGTGTGCCTCGCACATGATAATCTGTTTCATCGAAAGTGAAACACACTAACATCCTAACAGAAAACTGTATCAAAAAGAATATTAAATATAAACCTATGTTTCTTTACAGTTTATTACTGGAAACATTGTAAAATGCAAGAGACAGCTTTTCTGAACAATCTGTTTTAGTGACATTCTCCCTGATTTTGACTTTTAAGGGAAATATCTCTAAACTGGGTTTCAAATGGTGGTGGTGGGGAAGGGGGTGGGTGGGTTTAAAGTCAGGGAAGGGATTGATGGGAAATCCGGATCTTCAAAAAAGCTTGGTCCAGGAACTTGAATGGGGTAGAAGGATTGAGAGAGAGCAGATTCAATTTGCTTAAATGCCTTTGAATCAGACTGCATGCTAGCGGATATAGCTGGAGGCCAAGGGGGGAAGGTAATCAGTTTTGACAAAGTTTAGGAATGGCGGAAAATAAGATAAAGAATCCAAATCAAACGGGCATGCGGGTTTTCTTCTCCTGTTGCCAAGGCAGACCTGGCTTCACTTAGAGAGGAGAATTAACCCTGTGTACTGGCGGGTTTTTAGCCAGAAAGACTCCAATCTTGCGGGGGCTCTTAAGAGTGCGGGTGGGCGGGAGGAGAGGGTGAGTGTGGTCGCTGGTAAAAGTGGAGGAATAGGGAAGTCCGGGGTTGGCAGGGAAGGTGGGAGAGTCGATGCGGTAGTGATGCAAGAGGAGACAACTTGTGGGGCACATAATGGTGTTTGTGAAACCTGATCCCTCCTGTCACACATGAAGTACGGTACGTAGATGGCGTTTGGCCAGACGCTGTCCAGACGCTTTTTAAAAAAAAAATTTGTTTAAAGGAGCCTTCAACGAATGATTATATATATATAATTTGTGTTTAATAATGATTATATATAATTTGTGTTTATACCAAAGATTATACAATTATATTATACAATAATATTATACAATTATATTATACAATAATATTATACAATTATATTATACAATTGTATTATACAATTATATAATACTAAGGTTGACGGGTTACAGTCACTTTGTGTAAAAAAGCGACTCCTGTGCGGGAAGAGTTATCCCGCATGACAAAGGGGAAGATGACCAATACCTAGTTGTCCCCCCTTACTCGGTCAGACTTTTGTAGCACAAATTATGAAGGAAGCTGTCCATCTTAGTGAGTAGCATTTAATCCTTTCTTCGATGGCCGGCAGGGATTTGCCCAAACTTTGACCATTTAACGTTGACAGTTCTTCGACTGCAAGTTAAGAGCAAATGGACGAAAGAAGTCTTTAGGGGTAGGGAAAACTTATTTCGGGTTTGTGTCTGCGCTTAAAATCGTCCCACAGATATTTCTATTCCAGGTTTTTGCTTTACACGTCGGTTTTCTAGTCGATTACAAGGCTTGAAAGTACTCGCATTAGACAAAGAAAGAAAAAGTGATAAAAGGGTATTTTTGAGGTGGGCTGGTGGAGAATGTGTTGATTATACGTACATTGTTGGTCGGCATGTAATAAAAGGAGCCAGACAGAGGGAAGGGATGGAAGCAAAGAGAAAGGGAAGATCGATGGGAGAGCAAAATGAAGATGGAGGACAAGGGAATGAGAACATGAGCTCGTGCGCGCGTACTTACGTTAAAGCAAAAGGGAGGACAGAAAAGATTGGTTGGAGAGCTAAACAACAAAACGCTGTTGACGCCAGCTTCGTTATGAGACCGTCTTGGCACATCAGTCTGTTCCCTCTCAATCTCCCTCTTTCTCCTTCCTACAATCCCCCCAGACTCGCGCACCCCTGGTACGGACGGACGCACGCACACACAAAAGACAAACGAGCGTATGTCTTGAGGACGTTGACGAGATGATGATGATCTGTAGTTTAACTTCACCAGCAAGAGGCACCCTGCTGCTTTGTTTGCGCGCATCTTCTATTTTTAGCTCTGCGCGTGATCAGAAGCTTCTCCAACGCTTCCCTGTTACGCACTCCCCCCCCCCGCCCTACAAGACCTGAGAAATCACGGTAAGAGAGTGAAAACTGATAACAGAGCCGCTGCATCTAGCGGCTGACTATATGAATAAGCTCGTGTTTGAATTTGGCTTATACAAATACCTGTAAGATAAAAAAAACTCACGATGGCGAATCATTCCTTGCTGCCGTTCATGTGCTTTCGTCTTCGTGTTGTGAGAATCAAGGAGAAAAATGTGTTCTACACCTTACGAGTGGTTTGTGCGGTATATCTTAGAGATGTATAATGATTGTGTCCATTTGTTCCGTTCGTCCAATTCTGTTCTCCTGTGGCGGTGAGAAGTCAAAATTTAGTCTGGCGTCGTCTCACAGAAGGGTACCATCAAAGCATCTTTTATAATGGCCGTCTGTAGGGAGGGATATTTAACATTTTGGAGGGGGAGGGGGCAAGTTATTCGTATTTGCATGCTGTTTCACGGGGAGTCGTTTCAATCATGAAAGCAGCCTTAAGGGAGAAACGGTTCAAAAAATGAAAGCCTTTACCACAGAAAGAGGAAAGGAACACAGACATCCAGTCAATGTTTTTAATCGTCTGCTTTTTCTTTTCTGAGCATTTCGCAAACCCCATTTTTACGCTAAAGTGCTGACAGGAAAACGTCCGGAAAACGATAAGCTAATGTCCAATCGAGAGTGTTCTTTGAACTAGTCCCATACGACTGGTAGTAGGAGTCCCACAGTAGTTTCGCCCTTGAAAGCAATATGTTGACGTACGCTTTAGTCTCTTAGACGGTTTATAAACAAAGCTGATTTTTTTTCTAGCTCAGCATTTGTTAATCGCCATCTGGGACTGTGGTTATTCCCCCTGTTGTATCTACAAAATAGGTGCTAACAGTATCCTAGATATTTCGATTTTACCTTTTTTCGTTAGATAACAATGTCGAAACCATTCAACTATAAAAATCCAGATATTGCGTTTATTTTCACTTAAATGTAACCGGTTTTTAATGACATGCAGGCTGCCATACACGAGCATTAGGACGAAAAAAGGTGGTAGAGTGAGGGAAGGTTTTCGTATTCTGCAGAAAGACATGAAAAACGTTATGCGCTGCACCCCCTTCTTTTGTTACATGGCGAGCAGTTCATGTTTTTATTAGATGTGCTTTCCTCTCATGCCAGACATCCCCTTCGTTGTTTCAAAAAGAAATGAACTGTGGAAATGAATTAGTTCAGCCGTCTGCAATAAATTACATGATTTTATGTCATTAAAGTTGGACCACATGTGTGTTTAAGGCAGGCGCGCAGTTTGTCCTTGCACTGGCTGATTGAGTACCGGCTGCAGGGGAAATCACTCGATGGAAATCGGATGAAATCTTTGCTGCAGGAGGCTGGATTTAGCACAGTGTTCATTCGAGTTAGGGTGGAACAGGGTCGAGCAGAAGACAACAAACACTGTTCGAAAAACGTGTCTAAATAAAGAGGACAAACAAAGTTTGTTATTTGTATAATTGTCGAAACAGTCACCATGTACACATTCCAAACCTTTCCTCTCACTTTGCTTATTGTGCAGATATATCTCTTCGGGCAGTCTTTGTGATCTTTGTTCAGCGTTGTAAACCCAGTCCCCAAATAGGACTATGCATGTACATGTACATATATATGTAGATATACGTGTGTTTATATCGATAAATATCTAGATGAACGTATAGATCATGGTAATGAGCGGGTCCCTGTAAATAATTCCACGTATACACAGAGAGAGAGAGAGAGAAAAAAAACTGTGCTAGGGACAGAATCCTCGATCTTTGTTTCTTTGGATCTTTGTTTCTTTGGTGCGAGAGAAACTGAAATGATCCTGTAGACCTTGAGATGTAAGTGACGAAAGTGTCCAGGGCTGACCGGTAAGGTGGCTCCTATCTGCTGCCCATAGGTAAGATGTACGTTTACAACACAGGGTGAATAACTCTCGCGAACAGTCTTCTGAGCAGAAGACCAGATGCAAGCGCTTGTGCAACCCAGCAGGCGGAGTGACTCGGGACAGGCAGAGTTGCCTCATCAGGTCGTGCCGAAGCGCATTAACTGTGGGGGGCCATGCTGTGACTGGCCGGCGTGTTGACTTCGCACTCCCCAGACCCTTGCTCATCTCGAAGATAGTTCCTTTGACGGGCCTTGAGCGACGATCGAAGCCGATCGACATTGACAAGGGCGCGAACGCTGGACGCATGTCGCACAAGCAGAAAGCACGGCAGGAAATAGAGAAAACCCCGCGAGGGAACAGGGACGAGATTCGGCGACAGGCGATTGAAAGGTGAAGGAGGGAGTGGAGGAGAAGAGGGAGGGGTGGGTAGATAGATCATGTTAGCTTGTCCTCGGCAGTGCCGGCAGTAATCGAGCTGGCCTGTTCTTTAATCGACCAAGGCACTCGTTGAGAATTCTCTAGCGAGGTCACTGACTGGCATTCGTTTCTCGGTATTTGTCCCTACCCGATCTTCAACCTATATTCTTCCCTTCTTCCATTTATTCTTTCCGGCTTCAACTTTGAGCAACATACTACGCTGCTGCATCTGTGATCGCGTGTGTTTCTTGCATATCTCGCGTTTTCTCTGTGTGTGGATACACATCTTCGGGTAAACAGTCTGTCGTTCTAGAACCCCATAACAGCGCATTCACTCTGGACTTCTGTCTTTTCGTGTCCGTCTGGTGGGTGTTAGCTTTTGCCTGTACGAGAAAGACAGTGCAGTGTCTGGCAAGTTAGACTGTTCTTTCTATTAAATGGCACGTTATTTTAGAAATGCGAGCGTGCAAGAACTGCTTTCATGCGGTAGTTAGCATGTTAAGCGAACCTCCATCTTGGGAACTAGCGACAGAAAAGATTTCGGGTGTTTCTTCAATATTTGCAGAAAAATAAAGATGACTTACTAAAAGACACCCCTCACCATCAGCAATAAATAAACATTAAAAAGTACATGACTAATATGGCTCACTAGCTGAACATAATTTTTGGCTTTCCCGTGGTTATGGCTAACGGAGACCCTTTGCGATTACTTATGAGTGAGTATGGGTCTTTATAAAATTCTGTTCTTAACTGTGTCTTGTTTATTTATGTCGCCACATAGGAAGGTCACTATTAGACTGATGTTGAATAGTATTGTTTTGTTGAGTGTGAAACCTTTTAGAATCTTTAAAAAGGCTTCAATAAGGAATTGCAGCCATTTAAGTATTGCTACACATAAATTAATAGAAGGTCTTTCAACAGTTTCAGAAAGTGAGATCTCCTGAGAACGTTTAAAAAAATATTGTAATGCTCTCTTGCCGGCTTCATGACATCTAGGATGTCGTAACCAGTGATCGAATTTGTTCGTATCTGATCTTGGATTGCTTGACTCTGTCGTTGTTACTGCATGAATACCTTCCTATTAAAAACTTAAATCTGTTCAAAATGCACCATAATTAAATCTTAGCTGAGAGGACATTTAGTGTAACCCAGGAGGGGTCGGTGAAAAAAAAATCGGTCTTATCTATAATGTAGTCGTAATAAGGAAGGTTTTAATAGGGAGGTTTTAGAGTACCTGTTGACGGTTCTAACAAAACAGTTCTACGAAACTCAAGCCTGCCCTCAAGGTTCTCCGTATATACGCAGTCACTGGTCCGCTCCCCGCGCCCGCATTATTTGCGGTTCTTTACGCGATCTTCCAGAGTTAAAGCGCTTTCTATTGTAGAGTCATGCCTGCTTGGCGTCTGATGATGATTATTTTCTTTCTCTTTTTTTTCGGTGCCACAGGTAAGTCAGGTGCAACCCAACATCAGCTGATCTTTTGCACTTGTGCCATCAGATCTGTTTGAGAGGATAATCATCTGCTGGATTCCTGCCAAGACCGAAGGGCAACGAAGAAGTCTGCAGAAGACACGGTGTACCTGTACGTGAGTGTTGCAGAAGAGGGAAGGTAAAAGGTAGGGCGGGGGGCGGGTCGGCAGGGAGGTGGGAGCGCGTCGACGCAAAGGGAGGCCAGAGCAGATTGCGAGAGAACGCTGGGAGTTACGTCCGCTTGGGCGCGTGCTTTGTCAGCAGCCCGAAGAGAAGCAGGCTTGGGTGAATCTTAATTTGTTCGGCGGCAGATCTTTAGAGCAGGGATCAGACAACTGTCGAGTTGGGAAGAGAGAGAGTGAAAGAGAAAAAAAGAAGTAGAGAAGGGGGAGGGAAGAGACCAGCCAATGCATCAGGTTCTGCGATGCGCTGGGATTTCGTGGGAACCTATCGAGGCGCCACGCTGATGTCAAACGCGGAATGAGAAGAACAAATAAACGGGCCGTCTCGTAACCCGTACGCGTTCTTCTCCGGGTGTCGCTCACGCGGTTCTTTTCCGAACCAGGACGAAGACGAGGAAAGGTCAGCTGGAAAAAATGACACGCTGACAGCGCTCGGAGACTCGTGCGACCCCGCTGCATGTCTTCAGACGTTGCTGCGCCTCTGGTGGCCACCCAGCAGCATCTGCCCAGCGTTGCTTCATTCTTCGGCCAACACCAGCATCACCCCACCCTCACCTCTACGGCAACACCCAACGCGACGCCGGAACTGTTCGTCTTGAGTGGAGCGATGTGATTCAGGACGTCGTTAACGAAAGTGTGTCGGCTGTTCGAGATTTGGATCGCTCGTGGCGAGGTCACGGTGTGTTACCTCCGTCATCGTGATGAAAACCTCCGAGCTGTGGCCGAGCAAGGCCCGACATCGGCCCGACGCTGGAGCGTTGCCGTCTTTGCGGAGAATGTGATCCGTGCAAAAGGGAGATCACTGTCACATTATTCAGCATGAGTACTGTGTTGGTGGGCACGCATGCGCAGGGAGTATGTGTCAGCGCTTCGTTGCTGGGATTACTCTTGTGGATCATCCTGTCTTCGGGTGAGTACCTGGATGTTCATTCTTTGCCGTTTCTTGAAAGATATTGTTGTTTAAATATGATAGTTTAAAAATACTGAACTCTTTTAGAATTGGAACAGTGCGTAGAGAAGGGGAGGAAACGAAAAGAGCGCGAAGCAGAGAAAAGAGTCCAAAGGAAGGAAACAAGAAAGAAGAAGGGAAAGATAAAAGGAAGTTAAAAAAACTTATTAAGAATTCTTAAAGTAAAAAAAAAGCCTTTATAATTGAAGAAATAAGGAAGAAAGAGCAAAATAGTTCAGGAGGCATTTACTGGATGAATCGTGTCTCCCAGTTTACTACCGACTTATAATCTTGTTCATTTTTCTGAAGTATGTCTGGTAACACATAAACTTCTGAGCCGGCAGCCTTGCCAAGACATTCGTTTAATGGCTGTATTCGGACAGCTGTCTGCACTCTTGCATTTACGTCTTCATAGAAAAGCCAGACACAGGGAGGCGGTAGAACACGTTTAACCATTTTGAACATATTATAAACTAAACGCTTGGGTTTGTGGGTGCATTTACTGGAGAAGGAGAACACATCATGAGATGCGAAGACAAGGAAACATGGAAAGGAAGGAGTGGAGAGGGGGAGTAGGTTGAGGGGGTGGTGGATGTGAGAATTTTTAGCCTGAGCCGAATATTAGTGATGGGTTTCTATCTCCTGAAACGTTGAGTGTTCGCTATACTTCACCCTCCTTCGTTCTCAAACCCCACATTTCTCATTTCAAGTCTCCATTTGAACAAGCCTTTGGGAATGCAATGGCTTTATGTGGAGAGCTGAAATCTAGAAAGAAATACAGAAAGAAAGGAAGAAAAGGGAAGAAAGAAAGAAAGAACACATTGGAAGAAGGAAGAATGTTTAAACTGGTCGAAGCACCCTTTTCATCAGGAGATTGCGCTCTGACAATGACACCGTGAAATGGTGTTGCAAAATATGTCTGTAGGAACTCTCCGCGCAGTGACCTTCATCCTCTTTATCCCGGCCCGCTGCTTTGTGTCCAAGATGCACGAAACGGCGATGATGGTTTAAAATAAGGCTAAACAGACCATGCACGTGGTGGGTGACAATCGGATAAACCACAAGGTCTCTAGCCGTATAGACTGCATCTGTTGTCTGTCTTCTGGCCAGTAGCATGCCTGTTTTCATCCCTATAATTAGTAGGGTCTCTGGAATATTTTTCTGTCCATTAGAAACGGGTTTATGTATATATATGTATAAATACGTATAAATACTAAACACGCTGCACGCGCAGCTTATAATTATGTGTGCTTGGTGTTTCTGGATGGAGGGAAAAGTTAAGTATGTAGACTTGAAAGAGGATGAACATTTCTCGGGATATAAAATCTGTAGCTCACTATCCTACACAGCATTTAACTTTATTCTAGGTCTTTGGATTATTTATGTTGATGGGGATTACATAAGATAAATTTTGTCTTCGTGTGTCTTGACTGTAGCAAATTTTTATTAAGAAAAGAAATTGATTAAAAGCAAGGTCCCATTTCCATTCAATTTTGAGTGCAGAACGCAGGTAATGAATGAAAAGCAGCATGAACCTAGCATGCCTGGGGAGGTCGGCCTATAATTTTAAATTTTCAGCCGACAACGTGTTGCACGCAAGTAGAAGAAAAGATGGGTTTTAAGAATAAGGCCAAACACGTAAGACATTTCGTATTAAGGCCATTTTGAGAACAGTTTTCGTTTTCTTTCGTTAAAAGTTAAGTTTCTTTTTGGTTGCTTGCATGCTCGTTCATCCGTTTGCTTGTTTGTTCGTTTGTCTAACTTGCTGCAGTTACCTTTATTCAAAGTTTCAACACGTATTACTCCCCCCCCCCCAAAAAAAAAAAACCCCAAAACAAACAAACAAAAAAACGCGCTTACGGTCTAAGAAAATGTACGTATATGTCCTGCGTAAATTCTGAATTCCTCTTTGCGTAAACGCACATGGCCGGACAGTGGGGGTCAGCATCCCTCGCACAGAGCTGTACCCTAGAGAATGGTAAACGCTTGCCATCCGATTATAGACAGCTGGCGGGGTCTGTGCTTAATCTCGGCGGGCGACGGGTACGTGAACGAGTCCTTATCTCTAGCCTGCAAAGCAAGGGCGTCAGGGTTTGTTGAAAACAAACATCTCTTAGCACGATAGCGAAGCATCCTATTGCCATCTATCCGGCTGCCGAAATACTCTAACGATAAGTGGCAAACGGATTTGGAAACCAGCTTTGTGTTCTTTTGTTAAGATTAATTTTTACATACCAAAGGAAAATACTGGCGCACGGTGAAAAAACTTAGTCTTTTGTCTTTAATCACACTATTCCAACGCTCGTATCCAGCGGAATGATTACGTTCACAAGTAAACAGGTCGTTGATAGGGAAGAAATTTTCTCCCATTTGATTAAAAAGCACAGGAAGTGAGTGAACGACATGATGCGGATTTTCAAAGATGTAGTTAACCACCGGTGGGTGATTAATATGATATAGCCATGATTGGAGGGAAGGTATGTCTTTTAGAGGCCTTTCTTTCTTTCTTTCTTTCTTTCTTTCTTTCTTTCTTTCTTTCTTTCTTTCTTTCTTTCTTTCTTTCTTTCTTTCTTTCTTTCTTTCTTTCTTTCTTTCCAGACGATACTATCTCGAGAACGCTAAACTGCAAGTGCAGCAGACAGCATCCGTATCTGTTTTTCTTCGGATGGAGACATTTCACTGATATGAAGTTTTTCGATCAAGTCTTGGTTTAGCCAAGTGTTAAGTACGAACCACTATAGGCGCTCACTTAAAAAAAAAAAAAAAGTCCCCCGCTGGTACTTCAGTGTATTTTACGTGCATTTAAACTGTGGAAGAGTCACATTTTCTGCTCGATTTCATTTGCGGTCCGCACAGACCTGACCGTCGGGTTTTGTTCACTTTCCTCCACGCACTCGGAGATCCCCCTCCTTACTCTGCCCCCCCCCTCGCCACCGTCCCCCGACCCTCCGTCGCCAGGGTATCGTTTCTGTTGGTGACTGGAAGTCAAGCCATGCACAGCCCACCATCCAGGCATTTGGCAGGAAGAACTGGTGCACAGCTTTTGCCTTTTGTTTAAAATTGGTGTCGCCTACTCGGGGAATTCTTTTATTCCTCACGCAACCAACGTCAAGAGGACGACAATTTAACGAAAAGAAATACCAAATTTCTTATTATTTTAAATACGAATGGCAACATGTAAACACGACGAGCCTTTAGCTACCTACAGGAGCCCCTTGTAGCCTCTGTCTCTTATCAACGTTACCTTTCTGAGTTAAGCCCCTTGTTCTTCCACCATGTTGCACGTGTGCTTTGTCGCCATTTTGGAAGATGGGCTCCTGTTTCTTTCAGATAAGTCCTTTACTTTCTTAATAATATTTTTTTCTCGTTTTATTTTGATTTATTCGTTTTTGTTCAGTCCTGATGACTAAGTAACACGCAGAAACATTCGCGTTTGTTTATAATACTTTGTTTAATGATTTTGCTTTCACCGCCAAGTCTGTGATATAAATGATTGTCCTCTCGGGAACAAAACTTGACATTTGGTTTGCGAAATTTGGTTTGTTTAGCTTGGTTTGAAAAAAATGTGTTAAGCTTGGCTTGCAGAATCTTTTATTTTTGTGTTGTTTTTTTTGTGTTCGTTTTAGTTTGATTTGCGAAATTTGGTTGTTTTGTTTGGCTTGCAAAGTGTGTTTTGTTTTACCCTGATTTGCGAATAATTGTGTTTTGTTGAGTTTGGTTGGCATATTGTGCTTTGTTTTGGTTCTTTTGGTTGATTGGGTTTTTTTCCGCTTTAACTGGAGTAACCCTGTGTTGTTTACGCATATCTTCGGGAACGGACACCATATCTCGCGCAAAAGCCTCAGTGAATTTCCCTTTGGCAGCCTTTCACATCCTCTCGCGTTGTGTTCGGGCTGCCTGTGCCACGTTCGCATTCTGCACAGGAAGTGGCAGAGGGGAACAGTGACTGCATTGGTACACAGCTGTTGCCACCGTGTCTTGCTTGCCACGCCTATCTGGGCGCCGTGTATCCTCTCGTGCTAATGTTCTGCAACTTGTTCGCAAATTAGTACCCAGACACCGGCACTTTCTTTCTCTCTCTCTGTTATCTCTCTCTCTCTTTCTCGCTTGCCAACCGACGACCATGAAGAACGCGCGCTTGCATGCAAGGGGATGAGCTCGTATCATTCTCCACTTTGGCAGATCATCAATCAGTGAGCTTAGCGGGATTTGTCTCTGATGTTTTCGTCTTCTTCCTCTTTATTTTGTGGAGGTGTGTGGTAGGTGAGGGAGGAGAGCTGGAGAGGGCAAACAACCGACCTACACTTCGTGATCGTTTTGACGGGAAACAGGAACAATTTTTTCCTAGACTGAGAAGAACGGCGAGCAGGGCTTGTGACATCGGAAGTCGTTTGACAGTCGTAGGCGCTCTGAGGTCACTGCTCTATATCACCATTCGCGGCTCCTCGCCCGTGTTGCCTACATCCAAGGAATGCTAGACCCTCACGTGAAAAGTAACTAACGCTCGTTTTATCGAGCTTTCGAGCTTATTATCTACAAAGGTACCGTTAAGTCACGGTTGTAACCATAAAGAAAATGTGGTTTGTAATGAGTTTTGTGGAATTTCATGAGGCTAATGAAGTTTGTATTTTTTCTACTGCCGCCAAACAACTCAACAAACCTATTTTTCTCTTGAGGTTTTAACTTTCCTCATGCGTCTCATGCTTACAGGGCTTGTCTTAGACTCCATTCTAGCTTTTAGCGTCCACAACAGAACCTGCATACTCGTTTGTGAAGCAGTCAGCATAAATGACTGTCTCTCTCTTTCACCCCCCCCCCTCTCCCGCACACACACAACCTCCACTTCAGTCCCCTAAATTCTTCCACCTCCTACCGAAATTCTCCTCGATCGACCTCCCGGAAAATATTTAAAATGAAACCACCCCAGTGCATCCAAGTCGACACTGAACAGCTTTGTATCCAGCACCCACGGTTCGTGTCATACATAATCTGTGCAAGTCCTCACGAAAGGTTGAGGTCATGCGCCTCTCTCGCGAACATCTGTGTAAATATTTTCTGTAGAATGACTACGTCTCGCTTTCTATAGCGAATGATTTTTCTCTCCCTCTTCTTTTCCTTTCTTTCCGTTGTGGAGGTTCTCGGGTGTGGAGAGCTATCCAGGTGGGAAGCCGTAGTGTTGGCAGTCGCGCTACTTTCCTCCTCCTGACGCCAGCGATTACTTAGAGAGACAGGCTGAGAACAGAAAGCAGTATCAGTACTTGCACGCGAAGCGGGCTGCATGAGTGTTTAAACGCCGTGCTGGTTCGATTGGCGAGCGCTGAGGAGTGTTCACCGAGGACGAGGGGTAACACCAGCCGTTTCGATCGCCCGTCCGTGGCCCGTGAAGAGGTGGCGTCTCACTCGCCCCGTCCCTTCCGGCAGCTGTGGATGGAATGTCAACACATGCTGCGAAAACTGATCGAAGATCGAAGCTGTCGGAATCGCTGACATCGTGCGTGCATGCGAGTACGCCAATGTACAAGAGGATTTGCGCGTATGGTCTCTCTCTTCTCTCTGTGCATGCGCGCGCGCGTGTGTGTTTATCCGTAATGCGAATAAATATTGGTAGTTTGTTCAAATGCTTTCACAGCTATCCTAATTATCTCTTACTACACTCCACCCCTAACGAAAAAGGTAAGAAACCCACATTCCAGTCTAAACAAGGCAAGTCATGTTTGCAACCAGACTCACTATCCAAGCCACCTTTTGTTTCTCCGCAAATTGCCCCCCCCTTACCCCGTAAAACCCACGTGCTGCATGCTTTCATTAACTTAAGACGCCCGGTGCACTAAACAACACCCACGAAAAGTGAGTTGTTTTTGCAATTGCCTGACAGGAAGCGCGTGCGCTGTAACTACCAGAACTGTTGGTCTCATCTTGTTCTGCAAGAAACCAGCTTTATCCTCATACGTGGACCCTGCAAAAACAATATCTTGGCCGGAAGTGACATCCTGCAGCAGTTACGTGGCCTGTCTGGTTGCCATGATTACGATCGCGGGTTTCTTGCAGTCCACCGCACCCTCCACCCCCACCCACCCACTTCTGTCCGTTGTGCACTGAGGAAGAATTAGTGGACCAGTCCTTTTGGTTCTATCTTATGTGTTCAATCTTTTGCCAGTGAGGTAATAATACTCAGTTTGAACTGTCTCTTTCTTGGGCTCTGGCGGCAATGAAAAGTAATGTAGACATATTTTGTAATGAGTAAAAAAAATATGCGAGTATTTATAAGGCGGCAGATCTCATAAAATTTTCCAAGGCGCACACACTCCCCTGCACGTACACACACAATGCAACACACACGCACACAAGCATGCAAGCACACGCAGACACTGGTACAGACAAGCTACCCACCCCCCTCCAGAGTAGGTGCAGACAGGGAAGGATTAATTTATTTAGTGCAGTTTAAAGTCCTGCATAAAACCTGATTTGACTGGCTAACAAAAGTCTCCCGAGACTTCCTCTAGGTGCAGATAACTCTCCCAAACGTTTCTTAGAATAAGAAGGTATACTCAGGCAAGCTCCAAGACGAATTGGCCTGAGGTTGTTGTTGTTGTTGTTGTTGTTGTTGTTGTGGGGAAAGTGCTTCCACCTCGTGGTGATTTCGCACTGAAGGGGAGGGGAGAGGTGTGGGGAAAGGGAAGGGGTCTGCGGTTTGGTGTCCTGCACTGGTGGTGGCTGTGTGTGGTCCCGCTG
Source organism: Lanistes nyassanus (assembly GCA_004794575.1). Lineage (NCBI taxonomy): Eukaryota > Metazoa > Mollusca > Gastropoda > Architaenioglossa > Ampullariidae > Lanistes > Lanistes nyassanus. Next base: position 103,933 of record SMGT01013149.1, on the reverse strand, counting down.
GCTGGCCTCTCTCCTGGCGCACTGATGATGACTTGAGTAGCTGGAGTGGTGGAGTTTTCGCTGGTCAGACCTACCGCCGCGGCATCCCTACATTCTTTTTATCTCTACCGCTAAGGTGCTATGTGTTACATTAGTTTACTTTGATGCAGTCTGTTTTTATTTTTAGTGTTTTATTAGTAACCTCTGTCCTATAGCTTATTTACTGTTTTTAGCTGGTTATTTCCCATTTTGATTTTTGATTTTTTTTGGTTGTTGTTTAGATATATCTAACATCTGGGTGGGCATCAACTACCTGTATTGTCAGTTCCATTATGTGTTGTCTTATATTTTTTGGAGGGCTAAGAGAAGATTTTAGGTTTACTACTAGATTAAGATTTTGCATAGCATTTTTTAGTTCATCTATTTCCTGACTGTTTAGGCTACATTCTAGCAGGACATGTGGTGTACTAAGTCTGTCCCCACAACTACAGGCTACATTCTAGTAGGACATGTGGTGTACTAAGTCTGTCTCCACAACTACCGGTTACTGGGTCTTTACGGTTAAGGTGGTATTCTCCATATTAACATTCGCTGGGAGGGAAACTATTTTAAAGTGTGTGTGGGAGGGAAGAGTAAGAGAATCTGTCTAGATTTCAGAAAGCCCCGAAAACTGTTCAGACCCTGATATAGCAGCAGTAAAAAAGAAAGAACCCACCTGTTCACATCCTCTCTCCTCGCGCACACACGCACGCATGCACACAAGCTCGCACAAAGAAAACCGAAGAACCATCTCGCAACGTGCACAGAGTGACAGAAAAGTTTGCATATAATCGTGTGTGTAGGGGTAATTTACCATCCGCACTTGCCAGCGGTGCCACAACGGATCTGGCACCAAACTAGTTCTTGGCGCTGGTCTAGGCATCCTCTCTGCGCCTCGCCACAATTCTCGATATCGTCGCTTCGCTGACGCCCAGGAAGCGCGGAGATGAACAGGAGAGAATATTGATGGCGCACATGCACGGACATCTCATACGCCAGATGAGCCAATATGTTTGTTTAGCGCAGCGGGCTCTGACCTCTTGAGTCTCTCTGTGTCCTCTCTCACTCTCATTCTCTCTCCCCACCTCTCTTTCTCTCTCGTTCAGTGGCCCGTCAGAAAGGCAGATTTCTCCCTGGTTTGTTGCCGAACAATTAGCTACGATCAGCAGCGGCACCTGCCGCCTGGCGCGCACAGCGTCGTGTCTGCTTTGCAAAAACATGATAAACCCGTTCTGATGCGCGCGCGTGAGTGGCGTGACGGATCCGTCCCTTGATCGTCGCACCAGCACCTCACAAGAATAACAGAAAAGGAACGGTTAGACACAAGGTTACATTTCATCCTCATCTTCCTCCCCCAGTTTGGAAAATAATGGTAAAAGATTTAATCAAACACCACAGCTTGGGTAAAATCATACAATAGTATTTGTAAACAGTATTTTTACCTCTGTAAATCGATTTGATTTGATTTCCCTGCAGAACAATAGATAATGTTTTATTATTCTTTACAGCTTATAACCTCGAGGCTCCGTTTCGTCAGCTGTGCAAGCGGTTGCCTGGGGCATGACGGAGAGCGTAGGCGCAGGCCGTTAGCGGATCGCGAGATGTCAGTGTCGCGAGCTTTATCAGCGCGGCAAGGTGGCAACAAAACGTTGATGAGAGTTAACGAGAGCGCGGTGGAAAAATGCAGATCCGATCTATTCCTTGTTCCGGACCAAGATGCTTCCGAAGTGCCAAGCCAAGTTTTTTTCTGCTGTTTTTTTTTAATATCCCTGACAGCTTAACCGAGTGTACAAATACGAGAATATCTTCAGGAATTGTGCGCTTCGGATGTCGGACGAGGTGTCGGTAGAGTCGAAATCGGAAGCTAAATCCCGTTGATTGAGATAATTTAACCAGTGGGGGGTGGTTAGCGAAGGAGTAACCGCTCCTAAAGAATGCAGGAATTACGGTCGACTTACCTCAATGCAAACTTTATTGAGGAGACTCCGCTGCCCTACACTGAACCAATGTTTTCTTACTGAACAGAGCTTTTCAAAAGCGACTGGAAACCAAGCCTGCAAAACACTTTTATAATCACCAGCAAAAACAGCGACTGACTCAAAAACGTATTTTTCCTGTCGCCTCAAGTGCTCGAGGTTTCGGCGGGTCTCGAAACGCACAAATCCATCGAAACATAAAATGTTTATTACACTCTTACAGCTTGTAAAAAAAATGATGATTTTAAATCAGAATGTCTTAGAGGACCTGGCCATACCATCCATCTTAACTGACACTGGTGACTATGGCAGATTTCTTGCCAAGCGCAGGCTGTAAATCAAACTGTGTGACTGTAGCCTCATACGCAAGACAGCATGGATGATTGTAGAGACATCTAGGAATATTCTTTATTCTGGGAGATTATTTAGGGGGGAGCGGGAAGGCACTACCTCGAGTCATTGTGCAGTCGATCCCTGGGGGCAGGGGAGATCACTGAATAATCAAATCCTTTCTAATGTAGGTCGCTCTGCAGGTAACCATATCGTCTGATGGAAACGCAACAAAAACTAAACGAATAAACAACAAGTTTTGACATGTTTTCGAGGAGTTGCGTTGGGAAGAACGGGCGCTGGGTCAGCCGTATTTCCTGATTTCCCATTGTGGATCACCCCATCACCGCTGCGAGTGAAATTAAAAGTGTCTGCGAGACGTTTTTGTAGACATTAATTCCAAACGATTGCCACGACAGTGGTTGTGGGTGAAAGGGGGGTTAGGGCGCACAGGAAAAGACAACCGGACCTAGCCAGCCACGCACGTGCACGCAGGACGTGCACAGAACGTAAGGACTGGCCACAGGAAATAGTGTTCACGCACACGCGCATGTGTAAATGCCGCGTTGGTATCTTCGCTTGCGTCCTGTTTTACAGCCATTGATGGCAGTACTCTGAAAATAATTTCCTGACTTCCTTACACTGGGCAGGACTGCATATTCGTTACATTTGTATCTGCTCTTGCGATCACTAGAGCAGTCTCTTCTACTCCACCTTTTTGAACGAACGCGCGAACGTATCCTATGTTCATGCAACGCCTCCCACGTCTTGACGATAACCTCCTCGGTGGTCTAGTGGTTAAGGCGACCGCTTCCGAGGCGGGAGGTAAGGGGTTCGCAACCTAGCCGGATCCTACCCAAGACTTAAAAATGGGCAATCTAGTAGCTGCCCTTCCAGTTTCGTCAAAGGTATGACGAAGCTGCTGACTTGCATTGGGTGGTCGGGATGCCATGATCGGTCGCTAGACTTCTATCCCGTGATAGGATAGAAGTCTCGTTGCGAATATTGCTTCTTCCCTCTAGATCACTAAGTTTTAATTCATTTATTCGTCATTTGATAGGGGTTTCTGAATACACTACACAAAACGTCACAAAACGTCACATTGCGGATTATAAACAGGCCTGATGTGCAGTTATGAAATTAAAGTAAACCTTATCAGATGCACGAGTAGAAAATGCATGAAATTTATTGATTTGGTCTTTTCACATTAGTTATTAAAGTAACAATTATGTTAATTTTCTTACTGCCGAACAGTTCCGCGATCTTCAATGTTTTGATGTGGTGTGACATCCTTTTGAGTACCTCAAACTCTAGTCACCTCACTGCCTGTCGCTTTCATAAAATCACACCCAATGAGAAAATCGTATCACTAAATAGAGTATAATCATTACCTTTTTTAAATTTAAAAGGAAAAAATGGTTAATACTGATATCACGAAATGCACGTGTAGAAGGATGTACTCTTGACCAACGAGGCAAATGCATGCATCTCTTCCTGCCCGCTTTTTTTCTTTGCCTGCCAGTCCGTCGGTCTGTGGGGCTACAGCGAAAATTAAGGAAACTGGTAGAAGGGGGAAAGGTGCGCGTGGAAAGCTCCAGATGGCGATCGATTAATGGGGAAGCTATTCTAAAAAGAATATATTGCGGGCGAAGCCAATCAGCGCTGACAACGCCCTATGGGGTCCCGACGCGAGCAAGGGACGTGATTGGCACCGTGAGGTGATGGCGCTGCGGCGGTGTGTTCATCAGAAAAGCGCAATACGTGAAGCTTCTAGACGGCTTCCTCTCTCCTCTACCCCTCCTCCTGCAAGTCTCTCGATCTCCTCTTCCCTTCATCTTTTTCTCCCCCTACCCTCTGTGTAAGTACGATTTGTATGTGCGTGCGTGCGTGCGCTCGCGCATGTGTATATATGCGTGCATTGTCCGTGTAATGTGGGGCACGTGCATCAACTGGATGTAAAGCAGACGGTTCCAGAGAAGGTGAAGCCTTTTCATTTGCGTGTAGACGCCGTTATGTTAACGTTCTGCCTGCAACGCCACCTGAGTGGACAATGAGTTATTGTGTGGCCGCTTCAATGAGGCTACCTTCGTGAGACGTATTGACACTATGGCCTTTGTGAGACAGTGTTTAGGGTGTGGTGTAGCTGCCGTGAAATGTAAATGATATATTTTTATCAACTGACTCCCCACCCCCGCCCCACAAGACACTCTCTCCCTGTCTCTCCTTCCCTGTGAATAAAGCGCTGTAGCTGTCATACCTAGTACCCGAATAACGATAACCATTCTGTGAGCTCACTGAATATCTCAGTCACTGTTATGCCGAATTCGAAGCTTTGAATATTAATACACCAGAAACACTCATGAGCATTTTGAAATGTTCCTTTACATAAGGAGGATGCGTAAATGCGGATTACAGCACGGTAAGGTGCATTTCCTTGTTTAGAAGAAGAGGATGTCCACATAACGATCAAAGTAAGAATTCTCAGTACTACAGTGACGTGTTATGTCGACATGCACAAAAAATAACAACAACGAACCCCCAACTCGTCTGCGCAGTGATGTCGTATATGAGAAGCAGCCCCTAGCACAGCGGTAAAGTGCACGTGACACTGACGAATCAAAAGGACTGGTGGCTGCTTCTCTCTCCCTCTTTCTCTTCTCTCCTTCTCCCTTCCCTCTTTTCTATCCCCCCTCTTTTCTGTCACTCTCTCTATCCCTGTTTTCCTCTTTCTGTCTTTTCTCTCTCTCTCTCTCTCTCTGGGGTGGACAGTAGCATAGCAGTAACGTTAACGTGTTTGCTACCAACGCAAAGTCCTAGGATGGCCGTCGGAAATTTCTCCGGCCACCCGGCTACCCGGCTTCCTATCTCCTCCTCAAGCCATTTCCTCTCCTACCCTGTCATGAGATGACTTTCGATTCTCGCTTGATGTCGAACAATCAAACAAAATAAACATATCACTCGTAGATATACATAGCGCATCTATTTACCGAGTTCATTCTCTGTTGTCCCTGCGCATGCCAACACAAACCTATAAGGAGCCAACGCTGGTTCGACAAATACTTGTCAGCAGCGCTGCTAAGCCAGACGGGACACCACTGAACACTGTTTGTCCTCGGGGAACCCACCTGACACGTCTGTGTCTATTGTTAGGCGCTATTGGGCTAGTGTTTAAGTCTAAGTCCGTCTAGTACTTTATCTGCACGATTCGTGCATCGCTATCACTGGCGTGTGCGTGCTTCTCGCGTGAAATGTAAGGAGGGCGTTGCTAACCAGAGTCGAGACGAGACGAGATAACACGGGACGAGACAGAGGAAACAGAGACAGGAAGCCAGCCAAGAAGAACAAGGCAATACAGAAAAGAGAAGACAAGATCGGGCCTCGCATGCAAGAAACCCGAATAGCTTACTTATTCCAGAATAGCCGCCATAACAGGAATAAATTCCTTGAATTTCCCATGCACGGAAACCGAACAGCTTATTTTCCCCTCGTTATTCTGTAATAATTAAGTTATTCGGTCGTCCCAGCAGCGAATAGATTATTCCAAGTTCGCCGAAACAGCGTTTTTAGAGACAGAAAATCTGCTGTTCGGGAATAAATTTAGTAGTTTACATGCATGCGGGGACTGGACAGGACTCGCCAAGGAAACAGATGCAAGGTAAAACAAGACAAACTGGAGAACAAAGGATAAATTGACCATTAAGACAAAACTGGCACCAAGCACACGAAGGAGGACAAGAAAAACGAGAACCTGCACGCGGACACATCTATGAGTGAGAGAATCAGACAGCTTCCGAACATGAAGGCCTCCCTCGCACTTAATTGGTCGATAACCATGGCGTGACTGACGGCTAATTAGCTTCCGTATCATCTGCTTTGTCTATGCACGCTGGCGAGCAGTCGCGGAAGGTCAGCAGCAGACAAGAAGCATCACTGAACACAGCTCTCGTGCAATCTGAACCGCCCGCCACATCAAAGGAAAACTGGCGACTGGAACTGGGCTCCTGTGGCGCAAAGCATCACGACAGCGTTTAGCCTCATCTTCAGTTTCTTGCGGCTCCGACCGCACAGAGCAATGCAGCAGACGTCACACTTGGCGCAGAAACCCCTAGCAGACAGCTGGAGATTTCAGGGTACTTTTCTCACGCTTGTTTCACCCCTTTTGGTTGAAACGATCCCTGCATGGCACAGCTAGCGTACCCACACAAAGTTCATCAGCCCAGAGGACTAGAAACTAGAAACTGTTCTCAAAAGGAGCGATGCAAAACTGTGTTGCCGTTATGACCCATGAACAGTAGCCTGGAAAATTTATTAGTCTAGGTGAGGGCAGAAGCCTTGGGGCGGGATAATGCTATTTGCAATGAATGACATTCTCTGGTTTATATACAGCGACAAAGTACTGTGTTGTCATGAGTTCACTTCCTTGTCCATTCGTCGACAACTCTTAATGCAGTACACCCTACATGTGAAGGGCTATCGCTGCCATCGTGGTAGATGGTTTATTTACTGACCTCTAGATCCTGACCTAACACGCTGACAGGCCAAGTTTTCGGAGGCAAAGTTTAGAGCAATTTGACGATTAAACTTCTAGGTGGTTAAGTTGAAAACTGTAACAAAATAAGCGAAATGGCGTAAAATTAACAACAAAATCGCAAGATCCTGCTGTGACGGCCGTATCAACTCGCCGCAGGCCTCACCACCCGGTAAGAATAAATCGATACAACAGCTGCTGTCACGAAGGTTCACCGAGAAACCTCGGCTTATTGTGAAACCCGTTTTCGGTTACTGGCCCGAGGTATGGGCGTCCTTGTCTTGCAAATGACGTCTCACATTGTCAAGTGGCTTTTCCTTCAGGTCAAACCTGTCTGAAGATTTACAGCAGCTATAGAACCAATACTTGCCACTGAAGTCCGCCATAAAGGGCGCGTAACCGACTGCCTGTCTTGTGTCATAAGACGTCTTCTCTCCCCTGTTTCTATATCTGAGGCTTCAAATGTTCGAGAATGCTACCCATTTTCTTTTGAAAATAAAACGATGTTAAAAATGATCCTCTTATCTTGCCAAAGATGATCGTGATCTAGGTCATCTCACATATTTAACATCTTGAAATGAGTGGAAGTTAACAATGATAAACATAGTTGTGGGAATAGATCAGTGTTACCCACAAATAAACATCATTCAGCAAGATGAAGTGACGTTTTACGCATAGCTCACCAACCTGATTGTCGGCATTCGATGCTTGCTGCATGCAGGGAAAAGCTGGTCGACAGTCTAAAACTGTCGGTGCTGTATCGTCCGATACAGGGCGACGGTTTTAGACCATCTGCCAATGTCGCTATGCATACTGGGAGGGTGCGTGCCACACACGGGCCGCACATCGGATGCCGGCGAGCCTCAAAGAGTGCCAGTAATTAGGTTTATGACTCATGCCGTACACGTTCGTGCGGTCTGTGCAAAGTGCGGTTTGGTGATTGAATGCCAGACCAAAATGATCTTCGTGAAGAACGCCAGGGGAGGAAAGAGGGAGAGAGGAAGAAATGCTGCAGTGGTACCTGATCTGATGGTGTGCACCCCAACCCCCATGCAGTTTCCCCGGGCACGCTGGCTTTCAGTGGCCTACCGGAAGTTGAGGTGCCGGATGGGTTGTCAGCGGAGGCACAAAATTGTTGCTTTGCTCGAAAATGGGTTGCTGCCGTGGGCCTTTCCCTCAATGCGCCTCAACTTTCCGGAAGTTGGTGACATCTGCATGGTGGGTGTGAAAGGGGGTTGATGTAGAAAGGCGGGTGATTAGTCCGCGAGCAAGCATGGCGCCATGGCCCGCTGTCGATAGAAGTGTTAAGAGCGACTGCTGTTTGCCAGGTGAAAAACAAATTCTTTCACGCAGAGCGCCAGACTTACGGCTATATATTTCTGAGACAGAATGATAGTAGGATGCATCCACGCGCGTACGCACAAACTTCCCTTGACTTGTCTGGGTTGCTATTAGTGATACATGGAAAAGGAAGGCACTGATGGATAAAAGAAACTATGCCAGAGAAGGAAAAGTAAAAGATAGAAAGGCCGCTTCAGAGAGGGGCGAAGAGAGGAGGTAGAGAGAGAAGGAGATAGAGAGAGAAGACATGTATGAAAGTGGGGCGTGAAACGATTGAGGATCGTCAAATCTACAGTAACAAGATTAACCAAATCATGCAGGTCACAGATCTTGCACAGGGTAAGCTCTAAGACGATCACGCAGGCCGCCACACTTGTGCGACTGAAACCAGAACAGCAATTTGCCCTCCCCAAATCCCCTCCAACAGCCATTTCCTCTTTTTTCCTATTTTTCTTCCCACTGCAGACACTAGCGATGGCTGTCTGCAGATCCCGTCTTAATCCTGTCCTCATCCTCGCATGTCTCGATGCTCAGTCTCGGAATCCAGTCTTTTCTGCAACATTGGCATCGCTTTCTCCCCTCTCCCTTCAAATCCCAGCCCAACCCCCACCCTCTAGCTGCCCTTGCCATTTTGTTTGGGTTCCGTACTCCCCTCCCCCCACTCCACCCACCTTTGTCCTAGCAGTTTGAATTTCTAGTCAGGTAACGACAGATTATGTCAGAGCAGCCAGCGGCGGGTCGGTATCGCACATTGTCTGCTGCCAGGGTCGCGATACACCACAAGCTTACCTACCCTTTCTTCCCTCCTCACACGCCGCTCAGGTTACTGATCTCCATCGCTTCTATAAGATCTTGTAGCGGCACCGCAGTTGAAAACGGTCATCGCGACCCCAGACCTTAATCACACAGCCCCCCGCTTTGATGTCCGTGTATTTGCTAGTGTGTTCAAGCGAATGTGTGGATACGACTGCAGTCGCACATAATTCGTGGTGTCCGAGAGGATGCAGACCTTTGTTTATATATGTTTGGTTTACCTATGTTTGCTTGTATGCATTTACATATGTGTGGTTGTATGCAACCCCGTACGAATGTATATGTGCGCATGTATGCCTTTCTTATCAAATGTTTTATTAGTGAGAACATTGTTTAAGCTTCACAGACTTACAGCTTCAGTCGTTGCTAGGTTCTGGCGCATATCTGCGCACAAACGTGGAGAGTTTTTACACCCGGCCGCCAGCTTCATTTCAGCCGTCTCAAAGACCCCGCGCAGCATGGACACAGCAAGTCGCTCTGTCTTGTCTGTCGATGCAATCTTGCCCTTCAGCCCAGTCAACTCTTCGCCCAACGTTTGGAACCTGTCCGCGCAATCAGCGTTCCTTAAGGCAAGCTCAGCCCCTGCAGCAGACGCCAGTCTTCATTCATTTTGTTCGGTTCCTCTCCCCTGTCCCTCTGGGCTAGGAAATATTCGGAACCTGCATTACGGAGGGATCAAGCAGTGACAGTTAACGCTGACATACGATTCCTGTCGAGGTGCGCTACCAGCGAGAAATCAGCTTGATTTTGGCAAGGGGTGGAGGTGTGTGTGTGGGGGGGGGGGGGCAATTGAGAGGGGACTGCGACTGCGGTTGACAGCAAGCCACAATCAGAACATGTTCAGCGTCTCAAGGAAGTCTCTCGTTTCTGTTTTGTCCACACAAAACGTTTGCACTTAAACGATCGTGCTAACGGTTTTCTTAAATCGCCATTGGAAGGAAAACGGCGGTAATAGACTAGCACACATTTCTCCAAGGTAAAACCCCGATCAAGTTTGTTCAGAAAAGAAACACGCAGACAAATTTTACACCCTGCAGCTTCCGGCTTTTCTAGTAGCTCGATGCAATTAAAATTTGACTGAATAGTTGGACGGGAATACCTTTCTTATTATAAGTGCCGTGAAACTATTGCTGCAGTCGGTTGAATTAGTTCTATGGGTCTGTTTTCGATGCGGCACTCAAATCATATGATGTGATCATAGGTTCCATCTCTTTTTTTTTTCGGTAGTGGGAGGGGCGAACATTTGTCAAAACAGAGGAAGACCACTGAATGTGAGTTTTCGACCTTTCTTAGAAGATAGGAACATTCTGAACATAAACAGCCACTAGAGAATAAAAAATATACTATACAGACATAAGCACTGCATGAAAATCAGTTTTTACGAAAACGAAAAGAGGAATCGCGCATATCTCGGTTAAATGCTGAATGTTTGCCTTTATTCGCGCAGTGTAGCTATACGATGATGTTCTTCCCAGCTGACACGAGATATCGGCTAACTACCAACGCCACCGCGTACCCAGAAACAAAGCATCCTAAACTAGACAATCTTTCTGGTGAAAAACTCGTCCCTACAGAACGCTCCCTCGCGCCTAGTCGTCTGGGTGCAAAAACCAAGACATAAATGAAGGAAAGCTAAGGCAGCTCCCTGGTTGGCCCCCTGTGTCATTGGCGAGACATTAGAGTCAGGAGATCAATAGCGTGCAATCAAGACATGACAAGCCCCTCCTGACCTAAGGAAGTAGCATCGATACTCAATCAATTTGCGATCAGCGCGCAGTGCATGCTGGGAAATGGTATAATCAGCAAGCCCGCGAGAAAGAGTTGAACATCTGATCAGTGAACGCAGTCGTTTCGCACGGCAGGAAGCAGACGATAGAGGACGGGAGGAGGGGTGAGAAACAGGGGAGGGGGGATGAGGAAGATAGGCTCATCGATTGCACCCGCCATGCATTTCGTCAGTCATTATGGCGGGGAGAGGCAATGTTTCGGGTCTGACGGTGGTGGCAGGAGACAAGGGAATGCCAGAACGTGCGTGCATGCCACCCGTGAATCACGTGCGCGCGCAGGCGTGATGCCTAGAAGACGTTGCGAAGTTTTGAAACACGAAGTTCGTTAAAGAGATGAATAATTAACTTTATTTCTACCCCATTTTGCTAGAAGTCGAGGAGGTGTTCTTTATCTGCCTGTCACTTTTCCACCAGCAGTGAATGTTTTTGTGCAGTCAGCGCCTCCTTTATTTATTACGACTGGACATTTAATATTGTGCTGAAGTTTGACGCCCCTTATATTCCTGTTCTTTTATAGATTATAGCGTCTTCATTACAGCTTCTCTATTACACCTTCTGTATAAATGGCTTCTGTATTACACGTTTTGTATTATAGTTTCTATAGTTCTATAGTTTCTGTATTACACCTTTACATATTACAGGTCGATTTTTATTTTTGGTCCGCCCCTTTAGATTGTACCTGCGTGGGTGCTTGCGTGCTTGTGTGTGTGTGTGTGTGCCAGTGTCTGTGCGTATCTTTTACATTCAGAGACATACTGAACTCTGTCTAGCAAGCAGTCATGAAAATGCTGAGGAGAGCGCGTGGCAATGCCAGTGCTGATAGATTTATTTACAAACATACCGTGAATGGGTTTGAAGAGTATGGATAAAATATGCCTGTCATTAAAATTTATGTACAAGCAATCCTTTAAAACAATGTGACGTAGAGCTGAACTAATTACCCACTCACGAAGTATAAGATTTCTGGACCAGGCAACTCTAAGTTACTGGCTGATATTTAGCATCTTCAACACACGCTGAAGGGATTTTTACATTTTTTGTCTGGTTTTTAATAGTTCAACATTTTGCCTAGACTCAGCATCTCTCACGCTGTTGGCTTTTGATGTGAAATAGAATTGATGTGAAGTCCAGGCAGTGTCATCGTTCAGTCTTTAATGAACGACGAAACAACCCCTCTGTAGGGACACGAAATGTTTTTCTACACGCTTCCATTCTATGGATATATATATATATAATCTGCATGTGACATAGCGTAATACAGAACAGTTATGACAGGGATCCGTGCACTGAGGCTATTCCCGCCTGATTATCTTCTTAAACATTAGTGAGCGCATCGAATCGATTTTTTTGTTTACATAATGCTTATTAGGCAAGCGCAAACGTCGATTAGTAAGTTCATGTAGAAGTGCGCAAAAGTCCCGACTTCTGTCAGAATCTTCCTCAGTAGAGCGTTCCTGCTGTCCCGGTCGATTCTGGTCGGATAACCGGCTTACGTAAGCCCTCGCTAACAATGCCAGCGCTCGTGTCCTCTCCCCGTCAGAGCGATGGGCAGACGATGACGTCAAATTCACTTTTCGCAATTACCGAAACTTTCGACCGTGTTTTCTCCCCATTATCCAAACTTTTGGAAGCTGATGCAAATGTCAAAGCGGTTGCTCGCTCCCTGCATTGTAATGGAGAAGCGATAAGGCCGCGTGAGACGCGAAAAGGGTTCAAGCCTTCAGGGAATGACAAAGTGTTTAAACAATTGAGTCGAGGAGGCTTATTGAGGGACAGGTGAACGCACAACATGACACAAACATGCCGCAGAGCGGGTTCACGTTGCTTGCCTTGGGCTTACCTCGTCCCTCTTCAACCAACGCCGCCATCTCTTTTTCATTTCTCGCCCCATCCTTCTTTCGTTTCTTGTTTTCTTTCTTCTTCTCTTCCTTCCTTCCTTTATACATCTTAATCTCTTTTATTTATCGTCCTTTTTTGTCACCTTTGTTTCTTTGTTTCTTTCTTTCTTTGTTTCTTTCTTTGTTTCTTTGTTTGTTTGTTCGTTTCTTTCTTTCTTTCTTTCTTTGTTTCTTTGATTGTTTGTTTCTTTGTTTGTTTGTTTCTTTCTTTCTTTCTTCAGTGCCAAGAACACAAAGGTATCATGACTGTGGGTAGACGTCTGTGTTAAACAAAAGTAAAGTTTATGATTCTATCTTGCTCTAAGCCCGAAGAAACTGGTCTCTCAGACAAAAGCGTCCCATGAGCTGGTAGAGATTTAAAAGAAAAAATCCCAGGGACACTGGAAGGTGCCGCATCAGCCTTTTCTGGGAGCAAAGACGACCGTGTAACTTTCAATTTCGTCACAACGCGTCGCATACAGGAAAGTTGCACATTGCAACAGCTCCGTTTGGAGCCGTCTTCATCTGTTCGACAGACGATTGGATTGTAACGCTTTCCACCGAAAAGTGCACCAACAAGTCTATTATAAAATTTGCCCTGACTTCCCAGTTTACCAGGAGGATCAAAGCAAACCTTGTATCCTCTTTAAATAAAACTGTATCTTTATACGTTTAAGAGAAACGAAGCTGTTAGGATGGCGGCTTAATACTGTGTCTGCTCTCTAAGGCCAGAAGCCTGAATACGCTTCACGCAGTCGGCACGTCTGAAGCAGTCGCAGT
>SMGT01013149.1:77794-89584 GCA_004794575.1 Lanistes nyassanus | reverse complement strand
CTTGAAAGACCTTCGAAATATAGCTCGCCATTTGATTGGCTCCGTTTGTTACTCATCCTAAATAGAGCTCGTCATTTGATTGGTTCCAGTTGTTCTGCGCGTTTACATGGTGACGTATGTGAATGGGGTTTGTCGGGGGGGAGGGGGAGGTAGAGTAAAGTGGTTGATGTCACATGTCACTCCTAGTTTGTCACCTGTCACTCCTAGTTTAGTCTGGTAGGTGGACGGTACGTCATAACCAGGCTAATAGCTCCGCCCAACCTAGACTGGCCAGAACTGCTTTGAATTAGAATAAGGTGGTTCCTGTGAACGCAGGGCGTGAGGGCACACGGTACTTAAGAAAGGGGAAGCGTGAGAGATCGGACACTCAGAATCGGACTAGACACGGAGAGAGAGTTAATGTAGGAAGACCAAGAGAAGCGGACACGTGTAGACCCACGGACCTCTGCCCCTCGCCATCTTAGCCAGGACGTCGGAGCAGCAGATAGCAGTCACGCTGAATACACTGGGTTGTATTTCGCCGACAAGTCTACGAAATAGACGAGTAAGTGACTGCTGGTGGTGCCTTCTGAATTAGGACTGCTCTGCCATATTATCTTAGAGTCTGGGACTCAGGTTGATCAAGATAGGTGGTTTTATCCTGCCGGGGACAGGAGACGTCATAGGTTAGTGGCCGGGCGTACGCCAAGAAGAGCTAGAGGGAAGTGCTGGTCGTTGCGTTGTCACAAACTTCGTGATTTGGTCGTTGTACAGCTTTAGAGCTGTGTATTGCGGTAAAGCAGTTGTTTTAGTGGTGACAAGAGTAGGTGCTCTGTTGTCGGTCACTTGCTGTATCTGTGTATAGAGCGGGATCATAGGCCGTGTCGCAGTGTGATTTCCCCTCTGGCTTGAGTTTGATTATCTTCTTTGTCTGATTCCTCGTGGTATGACGTAATCAGGCAGCGTCTTACCCTAGACACGAGCACGGTGATTCTCTGTAAATAATCTGTAGATATATTTGATGTTGTGGAGTCAGTTAGTGTTTTGAAATATATGTTGAATAACAGTTCGCTGCAGTTGTGTCTTTTACGAGGGTGGGGGCTCTTGAGCTAGTAGTGTTTTGCCTGTGTGAGACTGAGCGAACGTGTCAGAGTATGAGAATCTTTTCCCTCGGTAGATTTCTATGGTTATTCACATTATTTCATAGTGTCGTCACCCTTTGGTGTAGAAACCATTGACCTGAGGCAGTAACGGTTTTGGTGACGATTGCTCAATTAAGTCTACATTTACGAGATCACCATAAAAGTTTGTTCAGTAATTCTGGAGAAGTCGAGTCCAGTAAGTTAAGGTACAGGCCGTCGTGACAGTTGACCTAACGAGGTCCCGGATAAGAGATCACTGGTATGATTGCTTGGGACGATCGATCGGGAAATGTGCATTAACGAACGCGCTCCGTTCTCCCCTCGAACGCTATAAAAATGACAAATGGGACCGTGTGAAGTGCAGGTGAGCTTTCGTAGTTTGCATGCTACTGGATAGGAGCTTTTTTCTTTTATTCTTTTCTTTTTGTTTTGTTTTTTGTTTGTTTTTTTAATCACTCGTTTGCTTTCCTTAAAAGGATAGAGCCGCTAGAACCCTTTTAAAATGGTAATCGGACAGGAAACGTTTTATCATGATGTGAATGGAGCCGAAATCCATTCTCAAACAGCTTTCTTTTTTGCTCATAAAGGCCGGGTTTCTTCTATGCGCAGCGAATACTTCCTAACTGGAACTGCTTCATTTGTTCCCCTGCTTCCTTTGATGGTTTTGCGAGGGATAAATGGCACATTAATGCAATTACCGAGACACGATAAATGAGTAGATTAGAGCTCTATTTCAGTAATAACGAGCCTATTCTAGGTAAACATCACAGTGACAGACATTCTGAAAAAAGAGTAAAGTCTCTGTTAATGACTTACTGATTCCTATGATCTACGCCAAGGGCCATTTGGGAATATAGTTCGTGGCGTCGCTGTACACAGCCAATTTGATTTCACACGGCGGCGACAATGGAATGATGTAATATTACCTTCAGAAGGTGCAGATATGTCAGACTTGTCCGGGATAAAATGGGAAGAAACGTGATACCTCATTGCGAGTGATGTGTTGCTGCTATCAGACCTTTACATGTTCTAGTGTAAATCGACTTTCAGATTAAACACCAGTTGCAGACAATGAACATTTTACACGAAATTTTTAGGAGAACGAATCTCTTTTCTTTTTTTCGTTTTTAAACCTATCGTGCGACGAAGCATCGGAGGTGCTGCAGAGAAGGGAAAGGATGTTTGGGGAATGCAGCAGCAGCGTAGGGCGGTGTTTCCTCATGGTTCAACTCTTCAAGTATTGCATGACCTACATCTGCACCAACAATGAAAATCCAAATCGCC
Organism: Lanistes nyassanus; assembly: GCA_004794575.1. NCBI lineage: Eukaryota > Metazoa > Mollusca > Gastropoda > Architaenioglossa > Ampullariidae > Lanistes > Lanistes nyassanus. The sequence goes on along the minus strand of SMGT01013149.1, from coordinate 87,179 downwards.
AGTTAATGAATGGAGGCTAACTGCGTAGCTCGCGCGGCTGTTCTGAGAGTGCATCGGACATTGAACTCACAACTTTGCGGCCTGAGCCTTCGTATGGATTTTCATTTCTTTCTTCTGTACATTAAAATGTCCGTGGTGCCCGCTAGCTATCTGAAATTTATCCACACGTTACTATACGTGAAGGAGATGTGAACAGACTTCACTCCAATATACGATGAGACGGAATCTCGTATCTTTGTCCACACGCACAATCGAGGAAAATAAAAGTTTACACAAAAGCGAAAAAACCCACTAAGTGAATACACAAAGTGAACAAGGCATACGACCGCTTTTATGAACGACAGGGACTGCACGAATATTCACACAAACCAACACTATCATCTAGGGAAGACAGACTTGTAGAAGAGGTTTTGTTCACACCAAGTCCTAGTCATACCTCATGCCGAGTCATACCTAAGACTTAAAAATTGGCAGTCATAATAGCTGCCCTGCCAGACGCCTGGCACTATAGGGAACAGTAATAGGACTGGTTGGCCCAGTGTCAGTAAAATGTGACTGAAACGACAGCAGTCCCAAGTGTGGCAGCACGTAAACGTTGTCTAAGCAACACCGTCCTGATATCCATCTTGTGTGCGGTGGGACGCGAAATTTTTTTCCCACTTGAGTTCCATGCGGTCCAGGCGCGCATGCGCAGACATACCAAGGCGCTGTGCATGCGAATCTCGCTTACTAACCAACCACTGATGATTATAGCTCAAGCCATGACCACTATACAGCGTCACTTATTGCAGTTGCAATGAAGAAACCAGTCCGTGGTGATCGGTAGCTAAGTGGTAAAGACGTGGCTTTTCAGTCCAAAGTCGCAGGTTCAAAATTAGCTTACGTTTTTTTAAAAAGGAGAATGGGGTTAGGATTACCGTGAGGGTTTGATGCTAGGTAGAACTTCTGTTTTCATGTATAAGTTCAAGCATAAGTCCCCAAGCATAAGTGAATCGGGATGAGAGGCGGTCTGGGCACGCGGGACATGAACACACACCCACATATCCGGCGCACCACAATCATACCGTCAGCCTGCGCTCGAAAGTCGGAATATGAATTAACAGCTTCGGGAAAAAGACCACAGTCACAGCAGCTTCGTTTGAAACAACTTCAGCGGTTCCACCCCTGTAAGGAAGTACCAACTGAATTTCGCGGAAGACATGTGTCAGATTCAGTTCAGGGACATTACTCCCTCGCAACGAGGTCTGGTGGTAATGATGGTGTGTTTGGTGGTTGACGGCTGACGACAACCGAGGCAAATGTTTTGAGAGAAAACTGTTCTGATATTTCTGGAAAGCTCCGACTGTTCTGCGTGGAAGCCACCAGCTTGATCCTCTCCGCTTGAACTAGGTCGGCTCTTGTGATATCGATCGCTCTGGAAATCGCAAAGTGTCGGAGGGAGTCAGGTCTTTGTCAAGGGGTCTGATGCCCTCATCTGCCACGTTTTTCTGTCCAAATGCGTGTCGGAAACGGTCCAAGAGAAATGTGACAATTGGGACTTCCGTGGCGGTGGGTGGCAAACGACACAGTGACGCCCCAAAGCGACTGTGAAGGAAATGACCTTTTTAGATGTCACCACAGTGATCACGCCCCATAAAGGCGCAATTATACGTAAGGTAGAAAGGGATTTTTAAATCACGCCCCTAAATACGAGACGATGCATGAAAAACATGTTGGTGCGTGACTGTCATTGGCAAAATGGCTGAAAATGCGCGCTTTAGCGAAGACTAAGAGGAACCAATGATGGACCTTGGGTTAATAGGTTTTCCCGCTCAGTTGAATTTTGTAAACGACACGCAAGTGCTTTCAAATTGTGCAAACAAATTTAAACTTATTATGGTATTGGATGTTTTCGAGGGGCAATGCGAGGGTTTTTTATTCTTTCTTTCTTTCTTGTTTTTCTGTCCCCTAATATTTCATTGTTGTGTTCAATAATTTAGACTCTGTACATTGCTGTGGATCTACCACATTTTGTATGCGCACTGAATTCTACGATAAGATACATTCTTCACGAAGTCACTTCCAAAAGGAAAAATAGAAAAGAAAGAAAAACGCCAAAAAATTAGGTAATCCCTAGTTTGAGTGTCTGTAGATCACGTAGCAAGCAGTCTGGTAATGGTGATACTGAACAAAATAAATGCAGACTTGAGAAGTCATTGATTGTAAGATGGTAGAAAGGATAGGATTGTAGGATTATCCTGCAACAGGCACCAAGGGAACAATTATAAGCTGTACTAAAAGTGACTGGTTACAAGTAACGTGGTAGAAATCCATTGCATATTTTTGTGATATGCTTTTTAGTCGCCAAAGGAATGAATATAAATATACAAATTACTGCTTATAAGTGAGGTAGTAGAACTGTATCGCCTGTTGTTCATTGTGTCTGTTGATAGTATCGAAATAGTAGCTAAACAAATAAATATAACTATACTAGTGAGATACTAAAATCTGACGATAGTTGATGAATAAATAAATATAATAAAAGGAAAATTATATAGCACTGTATTTCGGCATTATGGCAGTGCGCACCACACTTTACAATAAATATATGTATAAAAGTTGTCTGGTAAAAGCTGCTAAAAATCATAGACTGTATGAAACGCGCTTTGGGAACTAGAAAGATATCAAAGTTTCCTGACATGCCCTGTTTTTTGACGACCCGAGCTCATCTACAGAGGTCTTGGTGGAGCGGCGAGAATGATCAGCACGTTAAAATCTTGACTCTTTTACACTTTTACACAACCACGTTCCCGTCGCGCATGCGCAAGGCTATTTTCGAGAGTTTCCGTTCTTCTGCGTTTGACAGCTGTCATCTTGGCGGACATGGTCTCTGGAACTCTTAAGCGCTCGTTCTGAAGCTACATGTGTCCCGTCCACTCGCGGGGTTTCAGCTTTCCGATTACTTTCAGGGAGTCACATGTCCTGACTCCCTGCCCCATTTCCCCCGGCTCCTTCTTTGCCTCACGAATAATGGCTGCGATCTCCGGATAGTTTCAAAATGTCAAAGCATCTGTTGTCCTACACAGAATAGACGCTTGCTGAATTATAAAAAAATACTTGTCCTCCTGGCGAGATCGCAGCTGACGATATGGAGAAATGTCGAAAGGAAACGAACTTCAATGTGCGTGTGTGCGTGCTTGCGTGCGTGGGTGCGTGCGTGCGTGTTTATGTGTTTGTGTGTGTTATATGTAAATATTCCGCGTTTAAACATGTTGATTATTTGACGTGGATGTACTAAAGCGCTCCACCATGATGGGTTGTTTTGATTTTAAACCTGCATGTTCACTTGCTGTATTAGTTTCGTTGAGATCAAACTGCGAAACAACAAGTCCACTAGAAAAGTGAGTGGAGGGGGAAAACCTACCGATGGAGATTTTTGTGGAAGAAGCTTTCTTTAGAGATCAAAAGTTTATCGAAGCTGACGTTTCAAGCGCCCACAAATTGCTGATTTCTCTTATAAGACACAGGCGATGGCCGTGCTTTATTAGTTTTGATTGGACCGAGAGAAAGAATTTCTTGTTTCTTGCCTTTGGCCACGAGGCTTGGCACTTCCTGTTATTTGGATCCTAAGTATGCAGGATTACCATCAGGTCCCTAAAGTCTGACTGATTTCCCCCCGCCCCCTTCAGCGCTTTCCCTTGCAACTACTCCCATTCTGCCGTTGCGTCGAGAGATACGAGAAAAGCAGTAGCACGGTTGCAGCCCCTTTAACAACCTGCTGCTCCAGCTGAGTGTGAGAGCGAAAATGTTTCTCCTCCGATATCATATCGTTTGTTGATACTGCCTCTGACACTTCAATACTCGAAGCTGTCTTCATGCACTTCTCGGCGTACAGTAAGGTCACGATCCACAAATAGTCTTCAAGATTCTCAGCCCATAAAACACGGGTTAACCCGGTCGGTGGATAGACAGGAGAGAGTTACCCGAAGCGATATAACATTTCTTAAACGCTGCATATCACAGATTAAAGGTCGCATATAGTTTTTAGCCATCGTAGGGTCATGCTTGACTTTTTGTTAACTCCATAGAAAATACTTGTTTGCTCTAGGAAGGTAATATAAGTTTTGTTTGCTTGTTGTATGAAAGGTTTTGTTTGTTTGTTTCTTAATTTTTGTTTTAGGAAAGTAAAAGATTTTTTAAAAATTAGATTCGAAATATATTCTTGCCTTCATAGAGAATCTACCTTCTTCATAATTATTTGGATCCCAATAACAATTAGGTGACGGTTACTGATAACTGTTTGCATGTGGGATTTTTACAACGATTTTTGTACGTAAATATGGTGATGTCTTGTTACTCACGCCAAAACGACTGGCTAGTTTCTATAAAAGATACGCATGGATCTAAAGTCAGGGTGATTGCTTGAGTGTGTGCATAGTTTTGAAATAGGACCTCATCCCCCATAGTGCCAATCACCGCAGTCCCTCTAAAATTACCTACCTGTCTATTATTTATAATATTCACAAATAAAAAGAAACACATGACTGCTGTTTGTAAATAAACATTTGCCCCGATGCTGTTGACAGTCTGCGTCAGACTATCAGTTCCTTTTCATTAATTTATATGTTCATGTTTTGTAGACGTCGGTATGTGTATACATTACTCTTGAGACAAACATTCTCGTGACAAAAATGTATTTTTTCTGTATGTTTTGCATAAAACTGTCTCAATACTATTCCCACCGTTAGTGTGAGGGTGAAAGGTCGCATCACTAGGTGCAGTTGTGGACGGTTCTTCATCCTGTTTATTTCCCGAGCGTCCAATGGCGAATATGTAACAACACCGGTTCTGACATGGCAAAACCAAGTATGGACGTAATTCCCTAAACGGTGTTAATTCTGATTTGGTACTGTCGCCACAAAGCTACCTTTTCTTCCGCTTTCAGTGGTTAGTCAATAAGCATTTAGATCTCTTTTACCCAGACTTCAGATACCCAAATATGTTTAACAAAGGCCAGCCAGCCGTTTTGGCATGACTAATAAGAAAGATGTGCCTGGCAGGGAAGGAGTGGGGGATTAAAGAGTTCCGAATGATGGATAGCACAGTGGAGTTTGAGGTTGCGAAATGGTCTTTTTCAGGGATACAAAGAAATGGAGGGTGGAAAGAGCGATGGAAGGTAAAATCAGTTGGTCTTTAATCCCAGAAATTACTATGATAAGATGCCACTCTGCAGTTTTTCCTATCACTGTGGTCGCTTCTTTCTATATTCATAACGCGCGCGCAAGAGGCAGAGGCCATCCCGGTCGGCTTTAGAAATACACCAGTGGAACATCGCTGGCAGTGCCGCCTCTATTCAAGGATCTAGACTAGGGCTTTAGTGCGCCTGCCAAAAGGGACGAAAATGGTTTGTAGGCTGTGCAAACATTCGAAGACATCCCTTCTATCTATCTTGCTGCCCACCGCTAGAATGTCAGGCCAGAAAACAGGACTAAATTCGGAGCCTTTCTCCCAAGTGTTCGGGAGGCCACGGCACCAGACTTATCCATCGGCGGTGGCGTAAATATGACTTAACGGCGAGGGGAGATTACTGCAGACGAGATCTAGGACTTGAAGATGGGATAAACACTTTGTCGTTCTTGACTTTTCTTGCTGGACCAAAGATCGCGTTGAGGACTGCTGTTTCTGTTTCCCCGTCTTCTCGCCCCCCCCCCCCCATTGCACCAACACACACACACACACCACGAGAGAGCGAGAGACAGAGAGAGAGAGATGGGGGAGAGAGACACTACACAGACAATACACGTAAAAGACACAAAACGGAATTTTTTTTAAACAAGCTCATGCTGCCAGACGGTCAACTTAACCGAGCTGGCTTGTGCTTGCAGTCCACTTTCTTTCTTTCTTTCTTTCTTTCTTTCTTTCTTTCTTTCTTTCTTTCTTTCTTTCTTTCTTTCTTTCTTTCTTTCTTTGGCCACTTTTCCTAGCTTTATGCACTGGCGTCACGAGTCCATGTGGTGTAGGCAGCCAGGCCACACGGAGTCACTCGCCCAGAATCATGGGATAGCAAAGTCCACACTTCCCACCTTACTGCAGCCTGTGCTAGCCCACACTTGTATCAGGTAATCTTCTCGTAATGTTGTTACAGTACCAGAGTCAGCGACCACAATTTTAGTTTTCATCTTGCCCAGGACAGAGAAAGTTGATACAAGCACGCATGCATGAGCACGCTTGCATCCACACGCGCTTGCGCAAGTGCGCAGAGATATGCGTTCTCTTGCTCACAAAACGCCAGGAATTCTTTACTACCAGCCCAGTTACGAAAAGGACATCGATTCAAATTTTCAAGAGATTTCCCAGAGGAATCTGCCTCTTGCAATTCCCTAAAATTATCACAAAAACTGTTTTGCTCCAACCCGGGGGCCCAAGACATGCTTGGACTTGATTTTGTCCAGGAAGAAACGTTTTTCAGCTATCACATCTTTTTTTAAAAAAATCAACTAAGAAATAATCACTGAAAACCGGCGGTGCCAAGGGAAACGTCTTTCTTTCCAAGCATCTTCAAGTTCCATTAGGCGCCTGTGAGCGGCAGGAGATTGGGGGAACTGATATCTGACCACTTGACTGCTTGACCGCAAGGGTACCTAGATGACAGCCCTTCCGGCAAGCCAGCGTGGGCTTGGCATTCAGGTCACAGCCAAAGATGGACAAACAACGCGCTGATTTGACCTATTTTCTTGAAATCCGAAATTAATGTTGTAGTTCTAGCTCTCTCTTTCTCATTCTGTCTGTCCTTTCTTCTTCTCCTCTTCCCCCCCCCCCCCCCACACTTCTGGCCTTTCCTTCCGGTCAAGGAATCTGTCTGCACGCACCACGCATCCCTTCTTGCACGCCCTCGCCCACAACTCACGTGCACAAGTGTTCAGATTCTTCAGGTTTCAGGGTTCAGGTTTCAGGTCACACATTCTTTATTTTTCACCGGAAAGGGTATTGCAGTAAAGCTTACAAACACGTAACCCAACCCTTTAGAGGTTCAAAATAAATGTTAAAAAGGTAAGAAAAACGCAGCTAGTGATATAATCAAATGAAAAGCTAGCTACTATATAAGCAGGCCAATATTAAAAGGTGTTATGTGTATATCAGAATTATGTCCTAGAAAAAACGTGTTGATAGTTTTATAAAAGCCTAATCAATTTTACAAATTTTGTTTGTGGTTAGTGTTAAATAATTGTGTGAATTTAAGTACAGTAGATATTTTACATAAACAGAAAGTAACAACTTTTCTTCATCTACAGAAAGTTATCTGTGCCTTAATTGATATGCAACCTCATTAGCAATTTCTTCATAATCACAAAAATTACACAAGCGATCATTTTTGGGGGAACAATAAGCCCTATTGTTAAATTTAGATTCTCAATTTAAAGAATTATACAGGTTTAGCGGGTGTCAGTGTTGTGAGATAATTTCCATATCCAAAGCAGTTCTTAGGTAATTTACACAACATTCTTCTGTATTTAAATGGGAAAATCTTTTATTATTAAACTAGCCTCCTGGGTAACGTTGACTTCTTTTCTTTGAACCAGTTGACTTTGAATGCCATATCTGGTGACTGCCTCAGAAACATAGCTGTCCGACCGCTGATGGCTGGACCCCCCCCCCACCCCCAAAACACCACCACCACCACCACCACCACCACCACCACCACCACCACCACCACCACCACCACCACCACCACCACCACCACCACCAAAAAATGTACACAACTAGGATTACAGCTCTTGCATTTAACTTCGGCTGTAATTATCCTGGAGGGAGAGTGGGTGTGGGTGCATGCAGTGCGGAACATGAACACGAAATCGCTGATCTTGGTGCACACTAATAAGCATCAGGGAGGAGTCAGCAGCCTTCACGAGAAGACCGCCATTATCATCATTATCGACCATTACAGCCATACCCTAGATATCCAGCTTTGGAATTATGTTCCAAGGGACAGACGATTACCTCTACTGGTGCTGCTCATCTTCAAAGGGACGGATCGAGTCTCTATTTACCTCGATCCTTACTTTTTAAATGAAGGGGTTTTTCCCCCTTAAAAATTTCGCTCCATAGCGTCACCGGTTAATCGGTAATAATTAAGTCATTCGGTCGTCCCAGGAGCGAATAGCTTATTCCGAGTTCACCGAAACAGTGTTATCAGAGACAGAGAAAAATTCTCTTTGGGGTTTTTAACTTAGTACAGTTTACATGCATACGAGTCCACATGCCTGATTCACCACGATCGCTAATTATTTGGAAGTCAGGAAACCCTAAACTAAACATTGCTAGTCCATTAGCTGTCCTACAAGACGCTTGGTACCACAGGGAACAGTACTAGGACAGGTTAGCCAGGTGTCTGTATAATGTGACTGGGTGGGACCGAAGCTTGCGTTGTGACTGCAATCCTTAGGTAGCAGCACGTAGAGTTTGTCTCTTGCCTTTGGTTTTCTAGCATTTGTTAAAAAATATGAATTTGTTTGCAGATGTGTTAGTGAAATCCAATAAACGCCGTTTGAGCCAACTTGTCTCAAGCAACTCCGTCTTGATAATACACTGTTTGCGACTCAATCTATAAACAAACAACATATAAAGCAAAAAAACCAACAAAAAAAAAACAATTCAATCAGTGCCGATTTCCCTCACTACTTTAGATAATCTCTGTACGTCTGCAACATTTATTTCGTCTTAAATTTCCCTCTTGTGTGTCGTATTGTCCTTGGGCTCTCATGCTGGGAGCTTATTGTTCTACTCAGATTTTCATCCATTACTCAGCCATTCCCAGCAGAAGGATCCCCCTTGGTGAGCTATGCTTTGAAGTCAGTCTCAGTCTTAGACACATCATTACCTGTGACGCATCCTTGATTTAGTGATGAATAATACCTCTTACAGAATTCACGTTCCGATAGCGGTCTCCACATCAACGCGGGCCGTATTTTTAAATACCTCTGTGTTCACATTCTTCCGCTATCTCACTTTTGACTGTATGCATGTCCACGGCTGCAAGACTGCAAGTCTACTTGATTTATGTCTTCAAAAATAAACTTTTGACGAAATGTTGATGATTTTGATACAAATCGGTTCTACGGTTGTTATATGAAATATTAAAAAGTGTACGAAATGCGCTTGAAGAGAGAATTTGGTCGTGAACCATACCAAGCAATTGAGAATCTGAACACATCTGTACCAGGGGATTGTGTGTATAGACACAACTGTACCAGGGGATTATGTGTATAGACACAACTGTACCAGGGGATTGTGTGTATAGACACAACTGTACCAGGGGATTGTGTGTATAGACACAACTGTACCAGGGGATTGTGTGTATAGACACAACTGTACCAGGGGATTGTGTGTATAGACACAACTGTACCAG
>SMGT01013149.1:38808-77373 GCA_004794575.1 Lanistes nyassanus | reverse complement strand
ACTGTACCAGGGGATTAAGTGTACACACATAACTGTACCAGGGGATTAAGTGTACAGACATAACTATACCAGGTGATTGAGCGTATAGACACAACTGTACCAGCAAACATCATACTTTCAGCAGCAGTCAATACTGTGCGCTCCGCCATTAGGCTGTGGCCGCTGTCTACCTAATTAATCTGAACTGTCAAGGTTTGACAAGGTATATTTCCCCCCTCCCATTCCCAGCAAACTCATGTAATAAAAGGAAACTTCTAGAATATCTACCAGTTAAGTTAATTGTCTGTCCCTTGGAGAATGATAAAAACATTTATTTCAAAGATTATTTTATCCGTAGTGTAAGTACATAACGTAAAATTGGTACATACAATGTATTGATGAGGAGACGTTATTGATCAGAATTGTGACAAAACGAACTGTTCGGCTAAGGTTTATTTGTTTTTCTGAGGTAAGCAAGTGGTGAAATGTGTAGACATTGGGGTGTTTTCTCAAATCTGCAGGTATGAGTGCGTTACGCTCATCGTTAAAGTTGTCGCAGTAAAATATGTATTGAAACTCGTTACCAATATCGTTTCTGCTACGAAGTTCGCAGTCAGCCTGTCCTTCCTTGGCACTTGCTGAACTTTTTTGTGACTGGACTGGAAAATTGTTGTTCAGTGTCACGAAAACATGAATGTAAACAAGTTTATTTTTTATGCTTTTGTAAGAAAAAGTTTTTGTCTTCCGTCTGCAGCTAAATTCTATGCACAGTTACGTGGTAGAGGAAAAAGGTTACATACTCTGAAAGGAGTTTCTGCGTTTACTTAATTTTATTTGTTTAGGGGAAGGAAAATGATGCACAGAAGTGTGTGGCATGCAACAAGCATTCTTTTCACAAGCTCGCTTATTTTTTGCACAGTTCATGGACCAAGGCGAAGCGAAGTGAGATGCAAGCTATTACTCTCTGGTACTTGTTTTTAAATTTGTTTGGTGTTTGCCATTTCTCCCCCACAACATGGGCGCTCACGCACTTACACACGCACTTACACAGGCATTTACACACGTACACGTTTATTGACACGTACGTGCAGCAAAAAACTTTTGCTGCCAAGGTGGAGGTTTTTACTGCTGACAAATCTCCCCACACCTCGGTAGCACTTCATCCCCCATCCTAACTCTATCTCGTGGCAAGCTTGACTCTCAGAAACACGCCTGCAAGTATGCACTTGCGGCCAGACAATTCGTCACTTCATCGGCCATCCATGAAATGCAGCTGCTTGAGTTTAAGCGGAACATGCTTCACAGGGTATGAAGCAAGTGCTCGAACGAATATTGTTGCTGCTATTAGAGAAAACTGCCAGCGAGGAAAAGAAAAACAAATAAACTAACTTGCGCAGTGCAATACGAGCTTTAGCACGGTCAACCACGATACACCGCATGAACGCCGACAATGAAAACAAAGAGACGTTTGTAATAACTTGGCGTCATCCACACATTCCACGCAATCAGCATTCCCCAGAAGAAGCAATTGATGGTGGAATTTCGTTTGATTCTGTAAACTTGGGAAAGTTACCAGTACTACACAATCTATCTTAATGACAACCTTTCAACTGCAAATAGAATAAGATATATCTAAAACAAACTAAAACAATATTTGAAAATATCGGTAAGACTACTTTCTGTTATTGGTGCATGGGTATATAGCTGAGAAAAATTAGAATATGATGTTACGTCTACAATAAATAAATATATACCGTAGAAATACAAATTAAAATGACGATTCGTTGTTTTAAATACATTTCGTAAAGGTACTCGCCGTTATATGAGTGTGTAGACGACAATCTTTGCGTCATTGCTCCTACACAGAGATGCCTATTACGCAAAGGATTTAGACTTAGACAATGGTCTGTTCTGAAAATGCAGTCTGCTGGCACGAGATTACAAACTCGGTCTTGTCTCGAGGAACGCCGATAAGTGGAGAAAAATGTGGTGGTACAATACGTTCTTTGGCAACAACGATGAACTCAGCGAAAGAAAGCAAAAAAGAAAAGGAAAGATTTTTCTTTCGTGCATTCGACTGTTTAGAAGAACTTTTTTATGGATTCTTCTGGTTTTCGCGAGAGAAAGAAGGAACCCAAATTTCGTTTGCAGGAAAGCCTATCGAATCTGCCAATCAGCTTTCAGGGTGGCGCTCTTTGTTTCCAGTTTCCAGTCGTTCAGCTTCCACGCTCCATTCATCAATGCTGCGCACACAAAACAGGGCGTTGGACGAACGCTTGGACAACTCCAGCAAGGCGTTCTTCTTTTAAAGCTGTCGGCGCTGGCAAACGTTTCAAAGTTGCAAGGAAATGTTGAAGACGATCTTTATGGCCGAACAGCTGCGAGGCCAGTTCCAGCGTGTGGCGCTACGCGATACAAATTAGCGGTGGAAGAGTTTGAGCAAGATAACACAAGCTGCCTTCATGTAATAGGCCGTGATGAGAGACACGGCGCGGGGAACTGGCAACACACCCACCTATCTGCATGCTTCCTGCGCAGGCAAGTGTCGAAGCATTTCCCGCCGTGTGTCGCTCTGGGTCCTGTTGAATTTGTGTTCAGAAGTGATATGAGAGTAGAGTGTACGACAGTGAGTGTACGACAGTAGAGTTACCTTCCCTGCTTGAGAATGTTATGTACCCCAACCTGTTAAGGTCTCTGTAAAACGAAAAGAACCCCCCCCCCCCACTGTTTCATCCTTTCTTTAAACATCTTAACATATTTTTCAAGATGATGTTTAGGAAAAAATATGTACGTGCGAGCATTAGTGTGTGCCTCCGTGTGTGTGTGTGCGCGCGCGCGCGCGAGGGGGGTGCGTGTGTGCGTGAGCGCTTTCCTGTATGCGGCCTTGATCAGGACGAACAAAAATACGCACAAAAAAGAAAATCCCATTAAGAAAGTAGAGGATTTATCTGAAAGAAACAGAAGCACGCGCAATAAAACGGCTTCCATAAAGGCAACACCGGCCTAGACACACGCCAGATATGAAAAAAGCAAGACGAGCTGCCTATATTTTTGATGGGGACTTGCTTACTCACCATTTATAAGCTCGCAGAAGTGCAAAGCACCGGAACGAGTGAGAAATATCAATTTCCGCAATTACAGAAAAGTGGCTTGGAAACTGCCCTCCACCTTATGAGTCATAACAGCCAGCGCTGTTCGGTAGTTTTCATCTGGCTCTGTGAATTGTTCCACCCTCAACCCCTTTACAAAGGCTTTCCTCTTTGCAGATGCTCGCAGCTTATCTGTGTAATTCACTCCAAGTCCCTTCATGTGGCCTTGACGCAGGTGCATTGAATTGAAAACTCGAGAGAATTAGGATAGGAGAAAAAAAAGCATCTTAGACTAGAATGTAGATTGTTCACTTTGCTTTTCTTGTATTAGGTTACCCCTTTTTATTTTCTTGCAGTGTCAGGCTTACTGGCTGGGTGGAAGCATACTGACAACATGGCGATTAGAAAGTGGCAGTATTATTTTGTATGGGTTATAACTTCAAATAATCCACTTCAGATTTATATTTAGATTAGGTACGTTCGGGATCATCCCAGCTGATGATGGTCCAATACAACAGGTTCCCGAAAGCAGTTAAAAATCGGCACGAATTGAGTCCCGTTTGAAGAATTTCCGATTTCCCTATATGGTCGTCATTTGATAGGCTAATTCAGGCATGCGATCATTTCAGCCAATATTCATCGTTTCCCCTGCCGGAAATTCTCACTTTGTAGTACAGCATGGGTAGGATAACTGTTTTCGGCCTCATTACCGCAGCCTGTTATTGGCAAGTTTGTGCTGTGTCCATCTTCACTAGACGCCCTCATCTCCTACAGTTAACTGTCTGCCTACAAGGCTACAGAAACAGAAGGCGGCTACGTGCAGGCTGCCAATCCCCTCACCCCTTGCGTCATGAATAAACTTTGCATACACAGTATCCTCCCCTAGTTCCCTAAATCATCGTCTGGTGTAAAACATTGGGTCTGTATCAATCCATTATATATATATATATAGTTACATTCTCGCTAAACCCAGTCCAGTTCTTTTAATCAAAATGATTAAAACTCAGCATACTTATCAAATTTAATGCGATCTAAGTCTAGAGGTCTCCAAGAATAGTAATTAGGACAGCTCAGTGGACAGTGGAATCACCCGCTAAACCACTTAGTGGCATGACTTGCCGTTAAGGGGAGCGTTGAGCAATGTGAACACGGCCTTAGAAAGTTGATCTGTCTGACCAGGCTGTGCATGTGTGCGTGCGTGCGTACCCGTGTGTGGGGGGTGGGGGTGTTTCTGTGTTTGTTTTCTGAGACATAAGTCTTTTGTACGCTCGTATGCCAAATCGACAGCTAGACAACGTTGAATGAAATCAATATATGCCACTACAGCCATATACAATAAAAAATGTATATTTTTTTTTTAAATAAAAGAAATGGATTTGTACAGACACGTTATCTTCGGAAGGAAAAGAAACATCAATATTAGGCAACATTCTTAATGTAGCGGTTGGATCACTTATTGGCTACTTTTTTTTTAAAAAATACATCTTGATCGAGCCTGTTAAGCCCCACGTAACCTTTCACGTGCAGGTCACATTCCCAGGATGTTTCAGTGTGACTCAGTCTACTGAAAGTTACGAAAGTGTCATTCCACGTAAACTTAGTTTGACCCTAGTGCCCAGAAACCGATTGTCCAAGCAATATATATATATATAGAGTAATAATAAATTGTTCGGACGGTCTCACGTGAATGGCTTTTCGGGTTTGGTCAGCAGTACAGCAGCACCACTGCTTGCGGAGACATTGAGTTGTCCCTTACACGCAGCACGTGAAAAATCGATCAGCTGTAAGAGAAATGCAGAGTTCTTATGACTAAGCTTTGGCTTTTGAGGAGAGAACGCTCTAAGTTATCGTTTATGGGGCGTGTGGAGGGGGAGGGTGGGGGTGAGTGAACGGTGACCTGGCAACATAAAGGGTTGAATTTTTTTTTTGGGGGGGGGGGAGTGGTGGTGAAAAAGTTTTTGACAGCAGCGCTTCTTTTTATCAAGATTATACTGAATCTTGTTAACGATTTCTATCAGCACGCCTGTAAAGTGAGAAGAAATATTTTTGAAAAGCACAAAAAGTCCTGCACGAATTTCGTTTAAAGTATTTTGTTTACCTTCTTTTCGTCTGTTATGTCGGTTCAGTTAGTGCCGTGTGCAGGAGGTTGGGGGGGGGGCACGGAGACTTGATTTGTTTCAAAACTGTTGTCAGAAGTGAATACCCGTATGCCTTAAAGAATTTACAGAGCTATCGCCTTCGCTTATTTATTTCTATTTGTGGGAGAAAAGGAGAAGCGATCCTCATACTGGAATCGAGAATGGAGTCTAGGAAACCGAAGAAGCTCTGTTTAGGCCTGATACAAGCGCGCGCACACACCCACCCACGCACGCACATGCGCGTGCGCATTAGCAAAGAGCCAGAGAATTCTTGTCTCCAGAAAAATAAAACAGAAATCTTCGAATCATTAAGGTGGCACCACGACATGGTTTCTGAAAGCTTCCAGCTCCTACGTGCTCAGAACACTGCGGATATTTCGCTATTGACGGCTGGCTGTGTTTAACCAGTTCTGCTGTTGACGTCTGGCTATACATGGCTACTTCTGAGAGATGGCGAGCAATCGTTACAAGGGAGGCAGAAGGAATGGGCAGATAACTCTTAAGTTATTGAATCTCATTCAGTAAGGACTATACGTTGAGAGAAGGGAAGGCCAGACAACTGACAACACGAAGGACAGATAGATAGGGAAATGGGTTACTGGAAGACGGAAACAAGACGACAGCACCCAAAAAATCTTCGGGTGGCTTGAATGGGCCCGAGGATCTGCACTTACGGTCATAAAAGCGGTCACAATGCCGTTTGTCATGTGTGTTGTACGTGCACTCTGACATATGCATTGTCACGTTGTGGAGGGTTTCCCAGCGCTTTTGTTGGGAATTTCGTTCTCTTATTGTATGTTCACATAGTATTGTACCTTTTCATGCAAGAAAGTTGACAACGTTAGTGACGTAGAGAAAGTACCTAGAGATAGGAGTAAGGGACGTCATTTTTAATTATCAAAACACGTAAGATTCGGACTTCTTTAGCCAATGGGTAGAGAGGAAAAGATAGGTCACGTGGGGAGCAAAAAGATTTTGGGGAGTTTTTAACGCTTTTCGAGGAGTCTAGTTGGAGGCAGCGAGGAGGTTGGACGTATTATTAGTTAGTGAAGCTGCAACGGTCAACCGTTGCTATACGTTCCTCGTTGTGGGCTAGCCCCGTATAGCAACTTAGTAAATAGTGGTTTAACCGAATCCGCTTGTTTCTTGTCGTGGGAAGTGATTGTGTACTTCCACGGCGAGATATTTGTCAACTTTCTCCTTTTCCAAAAGAGATAAGAACGCTGTTAGGCCATTGGTGTGTAGAGGACCTATCTGCGTTAGCGGTCGGTGATGTTTCTTCATGTTCCGGCTACCCGACACTGTAGTCTAGTAGTAGTCTACGAGGGAGCAGCCCTGGAGAACATTTCCAGCAGTTGTGGTCAAGCGTTCCTTTAGATCTGGGATCTACGAGGAGCAAGGCGTTAATCCTGTGACGGTTGGTCAAGGACTCTCCAAGGTTACCAAACGGTACTCTTTTCTACATCGTATATCAGTCCGGGAATCCACACGAAAACCAGGTTGAACTGCTGCAAATCTCTGTCGAAGGCGTCGCTGGGTCTTCAGACCGTCTTTGACTTTGCATTCTGTTCTTCCCTGGGTCTACGCTCTGCAGATCGAGCTTTGCGTTTCTGCGATCCGAACTCAACTGTTATAAACTGACTTCTTCCGTACGGACTGCGTCCATGAACAACTGTTGAGTGTAAAAATACAGTTCGTTGTCGATTCAGTTCCTGAATGGATTATATATATATATATCCACTGCAAGTAGTTTCACGAGTTGTATTAGTTAAGTTGTTCTGGCGTGTACTGCGACTCGTGACACACCTCACGCAACTACTACACATACACTCACACACACAAGCACACACACACACACGCTTTTACATCTTACATCTTTGTTCATCTTCCTCTTTCCTTTCTTTCTTATCCCTTCTTGTTCGTAGTTCAATAAATGTGTTGAGTTATCTGATCGTTTCCCTTTTGATTGAAAAGGGGGGGGGGTAGCTTTGGGGACCTCATTACTTCTCTCTTCCCCAAACTCCAGCTCACCCGATAAATCGCTACATGCACCGACCACAAGAACTATCATGCATCCCGAGTCTGCAGTTTACTTTCATAATTCTTTCTGCAGCTGCTGAAGGGATCCTGCAGTGAAGTTTCTCGGTTATCACTGCGCGAAAATGCACGTTCACGCGGAGAGGAACGGCGTGTATATGTCCCCTGCTACTTTCCACTTTTTCCTTTTGGCAGCGACACAACGAACCTAAAAGCGAGACAGACTATCCGCCTTCATCTTCACAAAAATGCACACTGGGAGGAAGACTTCTCAGCGCTTCTGTCTCCAGAATTGCAGATACAAATCCTCGTGCAACTGACCCCTTGCATGATCCAGAGTATAAGACAGCATCCAGACATTCCCCCAATTTATGTATTTAAAAAATATTATGAATATTTATGTATAAATATAGAGAACGGGTTGGCTTTCTTTCGTGTCTTAAATGAAGAATGGCATCTCATTCATCAGGTAGCCATTGCTCTGGCGTCAGCGGAAAGAGGCGTTTCCACGCAATGCTAGGTCAGAGACCCTGTCACGCACCGCCAAGCGTTGGCATGAATGATGGTAGAAATGCTGGCATCAGTCTTGAAGCCATGCTACAAGTGCTTGGAACTCATCTCTCCGGTTAGGGTCACGACAAGGAAATTGACCCGTGGTATCGGATCGAACCCCGCACGCATGAAGCCTGAGCTGCAAGCCGCTATGCTAGCTACCGTTTCGCGCAGTTTTGAGCAAACTGATCTCCAGGTCACGGTCGGACAAAAGGGGAAAATATCTGGTCAGTGTTTTTTGACTGTCTAGCTCGGAATTACTTTCAGGCTAGAGCTCTCTCTCTTTCTCTCTCTGCTGTGCGAACATCTGCGTTTACGAAAAAGAAAACGCATTATTTCGCGCAATCTTTCCTCTTCTTTTTCCTTCTCACACTCTCCCCTTCTCCCTCCATTCCCTCCACCCCAGCTATCCCCCAGCTTACCGCTGCAGGAGTGGTGGGTTACGGTGGAGAAGAGAGCACAGGATGTGTTATTGAAAAATGGTTATTTGTTCAGCGTCATTGATTCCGAATGGCAACACTTTTTCCCTTTCGTCTAAAATTACTCCATACATTATTTGCGACATAGTCGTGGAATTGCAAGGCACTACAAAGCACTTCTGGCTGGAAATGTCAGAGTATCTAAGCTTCTAAATTTACTCCACATAGAGATCTAATGTGTCGTTTCGCTCGATACTTGTAAACCAACCCTATAAAATTTAAATGAGAGATAAAAATGAAGTGACGGTTGCCTGTGTATCGTGTTTGAATGATTCTAATTATGAAAGGCCACGTCGTTATTTCTAAAAGCCCACGGCGCGTTAACCCAATCGCAGCTGTTTGAACGACCGAGAAGGTTATTTTCGACCGAAAGCAACAGAAAGATTACTTTATTTCTGTGGCTAATTCTTATGTTGTTCAGAATGAGGCAATAAAAATAAAGCCAGTTGTTTGATATCTCGGCCAGCCTAGCGAAGGCTGGAGCTGCAGAACATCAAGTTTAGTTTTCGTCCATGACGTGTATCTGGCTGGTCGTCAGAGTCGGAAACTGAATGGCGGGTAGGGGCTGGGGTGGGACAAACTGTGGTCTGTGCCTTGACCAGTCGCCATCCCCTCAGCCTGTTGATCTGCGTGCAGTTTGACTAACGGCGACTTCTTTCGACATTTCCAGGTTATTTCTACCTCAAATCCCCCTTTCTAAACAGACTCTTTAAAAAAATCGCCATTGCGAGTTGAGAAACTATTTTGCTCGTCCGTCGAAGTTCGTGTGCATGGTACGCAACTTGATCAGCAAGACCTGGTATGAAGACTTGTAGTCCATCAACAACAACAAAAAATGCAAGCTTTTGACCTGAAACCTGAGTAGATCTCTCGAAAACCGTTGTTTATTTGCATTTCCTTTTTGTGAATTCCAAGGCAGCAACATATTCAGCCTAGATTGGTTATCAAAATATAGAACAATAATTGTTGCAGGCCAAAGAGAGTATCACGAAACTATAGGGATGGGGTGCATGAATGTTCCTTTTTGCTCTTCCGTACACAAAAGCAGTCATAAGACCATGTGCTCTGTGTATTTTATGTGCAGACTTACATGCGGAAACAACGTAACTTGCCCATCTCGCCTATCCTAGATACAAGAGTGTACCAATAATCAGGACCCTAAAGTCTTGGACCGACCGCCTGGCAGACTGCCTGTCTGGCTGGCCGGACAAGTAGCTGACTTTTCTAGTAGAAACCGATCCAGTCGAGATACGAGAGGGCAAGGAGAGAAGTTCGTGATCTATTTTGACTCATCATTCATTTCGCAGTCAAGAGGTTTCTTGACTGAGTTACCTACTAGTTCCAGACAAGCGAAACTTCGGACTGTGGCCAGGAGCTCGCTCGCTGATGAAACGTCATGCAGCCAATTTTGTCCTCACCAGACATCGATCGAGAAGCATTCTGTTGAGGAGGTGTGCGATTGCATAGGTGTGATGGGCAGGTCACCTCTGGAAAGTAAGGTTCTTCAACCTGGATAGAGACTGTTTTCTCGCGTTTTACGAGAACGGGCTGTTCTTTCTTGACGTTCGTATTTCTTACTTGACCATTCTTGTTGTCATCAACACCAAAATACCCGAACCAAAACAAAACAATATTTCAGTAATATGAGAAACGATTTATTCTCACGTTTTTGAAACGAACTGCTAAATGATCTCTAAGTCTCTGTTCTTTTATGATCCAGCTCCCCGTCTTTCTATCACCTCAAACGCGCACGTGCATACATACGCACGCACACACGCGCATTCACACAGGCAAGAACATCACAGAGACTGAAACACAAATGTACCCTAACACACACACACACACACAAGCACACGACCATATATAAATTGACGCAAGCGCGTGAGGGGACGCAAATGAACACACACACACAGAAGAAGTCGGGGTGCCCCTGATGACAAAGAAATTGATGGTTTCCAATACCGGGGGTCATCCGTCAAGGCAGCCAATAGAGACGGTGATAATCACCGACAGATGGGCAAGCGGACAAACGTGTAGGCTTCAGATTAATGGCCCATCACCGGACACATGAGTTCTAAATATAGCGACACTGCGACAGTCAGAGAGGGCCATAAGACGAGTCTCTGAGGCAAGAGAGACAACGCGAAGATACTGTGACCAAGTGTAATTAAAGGTTCCAGATAAAAATTCAGCTGTCTAAAGATCACCTTTTGTGAAATGTTACGTCATACAATATCCAAATTAGCTTAATATAACAATTCATTTTATGGTATGTTATGTCGTATAATATATATATATACAAATTACTTCATGTTGGTTTAGATAAACTTACGAATTGTAAGGAAGATCTTTATGTGGTATGTTACGTCATATAATGTTGAGGTTACATCGCAGCAAGCAATTGACCTTGTAAACAAGTTGACTGTTTTTTAAATTTATTTCACAGTTAACGGCCCGCCGCAAACTGTGTGCATATCAGGACGGTATTGCTTAGACAAAGTTCACGTGCTGCCACACTGAGACTGCTGTCGCAACACGGGCCTCAGTCCCACCCAGTCACATTATACCGATACAGAGTCAAGCGTCTGGCAGGGCAGCTACTAGATTGCCAATTTTTTTTTTATTCTTCGGTATGACTCGGCCGGGGCGCGAACCCCCGATCTCCCCCTGAGTCCGGAAGTGGAAGCCTTAGCCGAACGGTCCTGTAAACAAGTGTCACCTGTATAGCACTTTCAATTTACTTGTTTTAGATGACAAGCGCAATTAGTTTTGACGTGCATAACTGCTTTGAAGGTTAGACTCAAACTTTGGTGTACGTTTTGCTCTTTCTCGTCCTAGAAAGTGATGTTTCCGTTTTCGCTTCTAGTGTGTTCTCCCCCCACCCCCCACCCCCCATTTATCTCTAACCTTGCCTTCCCATCTTCCCCACCAAGAGCCCCCTGAAGACTCGGGAAACCAAGCATAAAAGCAAACTGTGGTCAGCTAGTAATTGATTTATCCTTCCACGTTTCGACGTAAGTCAAAGTCTTTACCTTTCGCCAGCAAGGTCACTGGCAACAGTCCTAGCCTAGCAGTGCATCGACTCCCAAGCCTCTCCAAAGCCAGTTCCGACTGTCTCCCCATTCCCCGCCCCCTCCCCCTCCCCCAGCGATGCTCAACAGTTGTCGACTGGTCGTTGGAAAACCATTATGTGAGCAGCTGACAGATCTGACGAATAACGGCCCCTGTACGTGGCATGACATACTACTCAGCTCTGCACCGCGTGCGGCCGGCCAGAATTGTGGTTTTCTTGTCGATAGCCCTCATAAATGTCATCATGGTTTGTTCGCACACAGAATGGAGGCTATGACAGTTAATAATAAAATCCCCCTGTATCCATGCAAGTTCGGCATAAAGAATGTGGCAATAAAAGAAGTCTATTTTACTGCGTTTTACGGCTGAGTTGGGCAACTTTCGGCTGGAACGATAAAGCAAAATAAAGCTTTATTTTATAAGATAAAGCTGGCGATGTTTATGTAGTTTCAAGACTGGTAATCGATGTTTATGCACTAGGTTAAAAATTTAGCAAGTATTCTCATTTAATAATAAAAAATAAGTATTTATGTAAATATAGTCCAATAAAAATTGAAAGCAGTAAAGAAATGTACACACGTTATTGCTCTCTCTCAAACACACGCAGGTGTAGGTACACGCACGCGGATGCACGCACACAAATGCGAAGCTTCAGAAAGTTCTCACCCTTCATGTTGCTGTTGCTAAAAGCTATTTTTTAAAGAAAACTTGGATCCATGCGTATCCCATAGTAATGCACTGCGTCGTGCTTGACGTCTCTCAGCGCGAGATTTCATCGGGATTTATTGCAAGTGCGATCATTTTTCACCGTCCATTGTGAAGCGGAAAGTTTTTTTTTCATATTACTTCTTCTTTGCTCAGGAACTATCTGTATGTATCTTCCAAGAAGATCGTTAGACACACCAGTGCTGTACAAAAAATAGACGAACTTTACATTTGAGGATTAAGGTTGCAAGACGCAGTTGCACGACGCATACATGATTTTAAAAAAAATCTGTCCATGTTGGTGAAGAATACAGCAAATACTGGGCCCGCGAGTACCATTCCTTTGTAGTTTTATTAGTGCTTTGCCATTAAAAGTTTTGGTCCTCAGTACAATTACTGTTCTGTCAAATGTAACTAAAAATCAGACTGAGACATTTTCTTGCTTAAAATAATAAACTTTCAAAAGCACTTTTAATTTCATTTTAAAAAAATTATTAAGGGTTTTTACACTGATTTATTCGTTTTCAAAGGGTCAGCCGACGAAATAAATAAAAAAAAGGCCCATGAACGAAAAATTCACACAGATCACAGTACGTCATTTACTTTGGCTTCATTTCAAAAAAATATTTACTTTTTCTAGAGCCTGCTGGAACCGGTTATCAGATCTACGTATAAGGTGGCAATGTTCTTTCCGGTTCGCCGCAAGGTGGCGCTGACGACTTACCAATGGCGTGTTCCGGACGTTGTCCGCCAGGAACAGGCGGCCACAGGAACATCCGCAAAGAGTCGACTCACCGTTTATCAGGATTCTTGTAAACATTGTGGGTTAGAGAGCTTTAGCCAGGATAAAGCCGCGTCCTGTAGAGATTTCCAGTGTCGGCACGACTGGCAATTCCAACATACGAAAAGTGCCCCCATTATTAAAATGAAGTCTCTGTAGGCTATTTATAACCTGCCACGGCTGAAGAGGGAAATTGTGTTCGTAACAAACAGCACTTCAGAAGCCATTAGAACTGTAGGGAAAAAAAAGCTATACCAGCTGAGCTAACCAGACCCCAGTGGCAGATACTGCTTTCAGTACTGTAGACTACATACCGGCCGTCGGGTAGCTCAGATGGTGTGATAGGGTTTCGTTGATGGCGATTGCAGAGTTCTGCTGAGCACATTTTGCTCCCCTGCTCTTAAGAAGCGAAGGGCTGGACACTCTATCGCTCGGTGACAAAACCTAGACAGTCTAAATGACATTTAATACCGTTGCTTAAGATTACCCTTATTCACCCCTTATCTAAGGGAGAAAAAGGGACTAGAAGTGAGGGATTAATCAAATGGTCAAGGTTTGGAACTATGCAGATTTAATTCTATTATACAAACAAGCTTACACTTTAAGGCTATACGTAAACCACTCTTTCCGCTACCCGGCTTGCTTTTATGGACAGCATTGCGTCGCCTGAAAGCCTCGGTCAGCTGCCATAAAAAGTACCAGAAAGCCTGGATTAAAATATCTCTTTACATTCCATAGCGGGTGATGTATCCCTTTTTTTATAAAGTCATTGTTCTTGTCCTTGTGCGTTTGAAGTTCTTATAAAAATCTTATTCGCTCCTTTTCTTTCTTTCGTGTATTCGTCCGTGTGTTATGCATTCTTTTTGTCGCTATTTCGTTCTTTCTTTTCTGACTTTCTTTCTTTCTTTCTTTCGGGTATTCGTCCGTGTGTTATGCATTCTTTTGTCGCTAATTCGTTCTTTCTTTTCTTACTTTATTTCTTCTCTCTTTAAACCCTCTCCTCATCCTCTTCCCTCCTCCACTTCCTTCTTCCCTGCTCAATTTCGCTTCTTGTTCCATTATTCTCTTCTTTTGCTGCCACATGAATAACCAGCTCCGGATATTGAGCATATTCGCATCGATCTTTATGATTAATCATCGGAACGAACTTCTGCCAGCCTCTTGTTCTCAACCTCGGTCATAAGTGACCCTTGGCCGCACGTGCGCTTGTGGTGTGGCAGCCAGGTGAGTCAGCTCTCAATGACTACCTGTGGACACGTGGAGGGTTCGCAATTGCCTGCGCGCGCGCTCATGGGGCAGCTGATCTGGGCTGGCCATCGACCGCCGTTAATTCATGCGTGACTCACAATAATTGTTCAGTCACCGCCAGTCGTTAGTCTAATAGACCTGCGTGCTCGCGTGTACGTGCAGCCATGTCATGCGCGACAAACTGTGGGGCAGACGGGCTGCGAAGAGGGAAATACACGTTTACAGATTGTCATCTTAACTTTTAGCAATCAAGCCCTAAAATCTGTATACAAATACTGTCCTTAACCATCAGCCTAGATTTAGAAATATAAAACTGTAGTTTTGAATCGCGGAGAACTTTGATGAAAGGACCTGAACAGCTCGGTGCATCGGATTCACAGAGCCATAGAGAAGATAAAGGAGGCTTGTGGACACCCGTACCCGTTCCTGTCGCTATCTAGGTTGATCACCATTAGTTGGTGTTTTCAGTCTAGGGCGATGGAGGAAAGAACACTGGCTTTGAGTAGTGTCCCTTTGGGACTTCGAAGGCAATTAAAAATAGCTGGTACAGACTTACGCGTTACTTGAAAATCATGAGTGGTATAGTACTTCCTTCTCCAGAATGAGGACCTGGCTTCGATTTCCGGTGGATTTTCTTGTCTGCAAAGGGTGGGGGTGGGTGGGGGGGAACGAATTGGATATGTGAATTTTTATATAGTTCTGTTTAATCTTCTGTGTACAAATTTCCATTGATTGGTTAATAAAAAGAAATTTCAAACCTTCGCATGGCGCAAACGAACTGAAATAAAATTCCCTTAGCATAAGGATGAGGCAAACACACTTGCTTCTGCGCCTGCGTGTTGTCGTTCTGTTAGAAAACATTCCTCGCAAACCTAGCCAAGACTAATTGCATCGAACAGTCGGCCGTGTGTTTGCATGGTTTCGAATTTTGCTTGGCGACAGCCGGAACAACTATAGTATATCTTCGTCCTTTCATCTAAAATCCAGCTCCGATGTATTTTTACAGCTGAACCA
This sequence comes from Lanistes nyassanus, assembly GCA_004794575.1. NCBI lineage: Eukaryota > Metazoa > Mollusca > Gastropoda > Architaenioglossa > Ampullariidae > Lanistes > Lanistes nyassanus. The sequence continues at coordinate 62,279 of SMGT01013149.1, read as the reverse complement.
GTCAATGGACACACGACATCCAACAAGCGATCCGGAAGGTCAGGTCGATGGAGGAAAAATGAAAATGGAACAGGTCAAGTCTCTGATATTTCAAAGCTTTGAAGGATAATTACGTTTCCTATTTTTAGTTCACGTGTCTCTTCCTCTTTTTTTTTCTTTTTTTTTTTGTTGCAAATTTCTGTCTGTCATTTTCTTTCTTTCTTTTTCTTTTTTTTTGCTCTGCTTTAATCTGCTATTTGGTCATACGTGTTAAAACGTCACTAAAGATTTGACGTCTGTCAAATACCGAAAGAAACTTTCATTCGCTCCCTCCTTCGCTCCACACGTTGGATGCGCTGGTGCTGTGAGTGTTTCACCCGATGTTCCTCAGCATGGACATGGCGGGCCGGGTTGTCGCAATCGTACTGAGGCGATGTCATTCCTTGTGTACACAGGTCCTCTAATTCGACTGTCTGGGAACTTCGTACCGGCCCGGTGATGGATTCTGGTAGGGGTTCGTTAGGTTTTGTTTTCATTTTTTTCTTTAGTGAACTAGTTGCCCCTCCCCCACCCCCACCCCTGCCACTGGTGTTCGTAGGTACGCGATGGTCAGAGGGAAGACTAAAAAAAATACAGAAAAAGTAAAAAGAAACAAAGAAACAAATAAAGAGAGGAACGGTAAGCTAACGACATTTAAGACAGAATGCTATAGCTTGCTAGCCCGAGTGAGAAATACATAAAGATAAAATCAGTTTTTATAAGGTGAATATCCAAACACACTAACAGAAAAAGTTAAAGCCCAAGATATGAGACACGCAGACAGACACAAGCAAAACAGGCAGACTTATAGGGAAACAAGCGGACAGTCAAAAAGGATGAGAAAAACAGCGAAGAGGACCTGATTTCCATTGTGGGTGAAGGTGGGGAGGCAGTTTTTTTTCTCGTTGCCTTCATATATCAGAGATTGATGTTGTGCTAGACTTTTTAAAAAAACGGAGTTGCCGCGCTCTTGGAAGATTTTAATTGTTTTCAGAAGAATGAAGAGTGATGGTGTAGCTATTGTCTTTACCTGTTGTCTCTCACATACCCACACACGCACCTGCACAGACGCGCGCCTACCCATGCGCCCACCTACGCGCGTACCAAAAACTTTTCCTTTCCTTCGTTTTAAAAGATTGCTTAAAGCGATTCATCTCGTGTCGTATCAGTGGCTTGCGGTAAGCATGGGCAGATTACCTCTTCAAAGGGTGGCCTATACTGGCTACAGTCTGGTTAGCGGAAGTCTCACAGTTTTGTAAACTTCGTTTTTGGAATCCTCGTTACGTGAACTTTTTGGGATTTTCTCTTTCTTCTCGCCCACATCATTAGCAAAGAAATTTTTTTATTGTTGTTAAATCACTCGTTCTATGTCTAGTCTCCCGGCTGCGAGTGTTCCGAAGGTGGATTAAACGTAGCAACATTACTATGTTTTTTCTGTTATTTATTTGTTTATTTATTTGTTCGTTTACAGGGGTACCGAAGTCGGGGTCGCAAGGCGAGTTATATAGAAAGCGCAGACTGCGATCGATGAGTACTAGGAAGTGACGTCAAAGACCCTATAGTCGGCTGAAGAAGGTCTAAGGCCTCCAACTTGCCCACCTCGCGTTCCTTCCTTTCGATAAAACTCGCCCTGGTCTTCTCAACCGCTGTTTTGAATGGAACTCGAATGAATGCAATGCCGTAGAGATGTTTTTAGAACCTAGAAGGGAAGCGAGACGTGGGAAGACTAGAGAAAGAACACGACAATCCTCGTGTGTGCACAGCTGGCACGTGCAGCTAACGAAGTGTCAAAAGCGATAACACTGCGCCGTCAAGATGCTGCCAGGGCTGTGAAGAAGTCTAACGATGCTGTGAGAAGCGCTACCTTGCGGGAAATACTCGTTTTCTTTGCTCCGCCCACGAGCTTCCTCGCATGCCAGAATCCGAAGCGAAACCTGCTGTTCTTTTGATTTTCTTCCTCCATTCCTCATATCCAGAGAAACGGAAGTAAGGGAGTTTATTGCCTTTTATGCTCAACCTGTCCTCTCGTCCCTCCATACCCTTCCGCTTCGCCTCCAGCCATCTATCGAACCGCCCAGGACGGCTCCAAACGCAGCTGTCAGGATACACAAATTCCCAGTAAGGGTGGAGTCATGACGCAGTTATATGCTACACAGTCGTGTCTGGTCCCAGGAAAGGCGGATTAGGCATGTTGCCAATCTTTTTTGAAAATAAATGTTACCTACACATAGGACATATTTTGTCTCGCCCATGCATCTTATCCGGTGGAATACTGAGCTGGCTTCCATGAGCGTTCGTAGCTGCTCTTCCGGTCGTAAGGGTGGTCGTAACTCCCATTCGCCCCGTTCATGTTACGCCCACCTGTAAGTATGAGCAGGAGATAATAACGCTTGTGCACCCCAGGACAGTAGACCATTTCTCGGTGCTTCTCGGCAGCTGGACACAGGGCGAAAACGGAATCGTTATTTGTGAACGTTATCAACTGAATATATATATATATATAGTTCTGCCCTCGACCTTTTTTCGTGTAATAAGGATTTTTCCATCTGCGCGCTTGTGTGTGTATATAAATATATAAACACGTAATAGAAAGACTATCAGGTAGCGTCATGGAGAGAAACTAACCACGTTTTTAGAACTGAAGAAACAAAGTTCATGCAAACAGTCGGCTAAAGGGATCCCCGCCCTGCTTGCTTAGTTTCAGATCTTGGAAATTAGATAAACGTTTCCTAGCAGCTACTTATCCCCTGTCCCCCAACTCAGCCCTTTTATGCCCAACTTGTCTATTGAGGGTTATTCGCTTCACTTAACCCATAAACGGAAAAGAAACTTTCCACTCGGCCTGATAAATGGTCGCCATAATTGTTTGGTTGCGCGCCAGTCCGGGAGTTTCTTGTCTCGTGGTCTTTGACCGCCATTTGCCCGGTGCTTCGCAAGGTCGGCCGCGCGGGTGGAGGATTGCGAGTAATCGAACGGACTTGTACAGCGCCTCGCAGCAAGTGGATTGGATTTCCGGGACTGCGAGGACCCTTGCGAAAATTCGATGTTACCTGCTTCAAAGACGCGCTGTCTGACCAAGGTCATTGGGAAGTCAACAGAATGTAGAAGAAACGTCTTCCTGTCAGCTTATTGCGTACCACATACAACACATCCCCCAGCCACCCACCCACAAAAAAGCGCGTGTGTTTGGGAATCACCCTTCTTCCATTACATACGTTTTGCAATCGGGTCTGTTTTGCGGATTATGTTGGTTGGTTGGTTGGTTGGTTGGTTGGTTGGTTGGTTGGTTGGTTGGTTGGTTGGTTGGTTGGTTGGTTGGTTGGTTGGTTGGTTGGTTGGTTGGTTGGTTGGTTTCTTTCGCCGAACCAACAGTTACGCAAGCTATGTGGTGGAAGCCAGCTGGCCTCGTTAAAAGATACAACCAAGCTCTTGCACTGCATCACAGAGACTCTCTGGAGGGATAATCTTTGACCTCACTTATAGACCTGAGTTCTCGAACTTTCGCCGTTCAGGTCAGCCAGAGAAACTTGCAGACAAACAATAATAAGCGTACTATCGACTTTTATTTCCTCCCTTCCTCCTATCAAGAGGAACTGAAGTAGGGTCGACTGTCCTCTCATCACTTCATTAGTTTACACACCCTCCCGCTTCGGCTCCAACCAGGCAGCGTAAGCGGATGGCATCGGAGAGTGACGACATAGACACTTGTTTTTAACTACTTATCGAACACATCATCCCGACGAGCGACAAATGACAAGCCAACGAAAAAGTCACTCAACGAAAATTTGCGTTGGCTCGAAGACGAAAGGCACATATGCCTAGAAATATGCAAATATTTCGTGTGAATGCTGGAATCCGGCGTTTGCGCAGATACACGCGCGGCTCCTCGTTTCCGTAGTGTAGGCAGCCCAAAATCGGTGAAGTCTCGAGCCTCGACTTCGCTGCAGGCATCCATTCCACATCCCAAGGACCGGACCCCAAAGCCGTCAGTATCACCTGCTGGCGAGCCAGCCAATTGTCTGGGGCCCGTTACAAGACGGTTGCAGTTTCAAACAAAACAACCGGCTTCAGAGCAGGCCTGCCGTCGGCTCGTGGATGAGCACTGAAAGCAGAGAAGGTTTAGCTGAGCGGGCTTCATCAGCCCTTGACACGGTGCTCTCTTAAGGAGAAGATAAGATAGACCTTGTATTCTGCCTGCATCTATTACCTTCATCAGAGCTCGCGTTACCGTCCAATGTGGCTGCTGCCTGGCGCCTCCTCGCTGCTCAGAACAAAATGATGGAACGACAGCTTCGGCATTTTTGTCAGCAGACGGAGATAACTCCAACAAAGTACTGGCAGCGCTAGACACAACCGTTCCTTACTTTCGACTCTGTTTGGGTACGGTAAGCTCCCTTGGGGCACATACGTCAGCAAACGGTTGTGTCTAGCGCTGCCATTACTTTGTTGGAGTTATCATTTGATGATTTATAGCGCTCTGTCCTCATTTGTTCTTTATTAGCAGACGGAGAGTTGAGATAAGGGTAGGGGTGGGCTGCCAACCGATCAAGATTTGATAAGTGGCAGTGGCATATATTCTTCACTGCACGCAAAGTTGATGTAGTATGTATGGATTGGGACTAGGTAGGTATGCGCTGTAGGTATACAACTAGATAAGGAGATGGATAGATAGATAGATAGAACCCTGCTCGCATTTACTGAATACAACATATTGCAGTCATTTCGGGCTCCTCAAAAGGGGCTGTAGCATGCCATTATGCAGCGTCTCGTACTGTAGCAGCTATAAGGATCAGTCCGACAACATAAAAAAATAATTGGCCCCCTTATTAGTGGGTTAGGGGTCGAAACGTCATTATCCTAAGCTTAATCCCACACCTGCCTCTCCTCTAACCCCCACCCGAGCAAACTTTTTCAAAATGTGGCAAAAAAGAGACAGAGGAAAAAAGACAGAACAAGACAAGACAAAATGGTACAATCGAAAGAGAGATGCGCAAAGCGTACCAGCGTATCTGCAGTCGTTGAATTCCACGCTTTAATCATGAGGCTACGGACCACATCACCAGGTTGTGTTCATTCTAGCGAGAAGAAACTGCACTGTGACATCTCGGGTCATGCAGCTTCTTAAGGTTAGAATAAACAAAAGCTTTCTAGGTGCTATTCAGCTCAATGGTTAGAGCGTTGGATTTAGGAAGTGAAAGATAGGTGTTCGGATCTCGATTGCAAGATGTTTCTTCAATTGTTTGGTGTGAGGTTGAGGGTTAGGAAAGGGGTTGCGGGTGTGGATAGGTACTTTCCAGTTTTCTTCCTTGTTCAATAAGCCCTGTAGCGTTGCAGGCTGCAGAGTGGCATGCTACAGCCCCTATTGGGGAGGCCGAAATGACTGCAATATCTCGTACTTAGTAGATGCGCACCAGGTTCCGCTTTTGTGCCTATGGGCCTCCTATTTTTCACAGGCAATGACCATAATTTCCAGCTGTGATAGTTCACATCCTGATGAGCGACAAATGAAGCTCTACATTACCTTTCATCCTGTGTTGCTTTTGTCAGATGCCGAATCTTTCAGACTGTCGAAATAGACGTTTAGTGCCCTCGTGTGGCTCTAACGGCACTTCCGCTGCGGTTCTCGAACCCAAACCGCCGTTTTGAAACGCTGCAATTCACCTATTTTTTCTGCACGGGCCCCGTTTTCCCCTATCGTCCAGTGGTCTCATTCGAGGGCCGGGCAACACTCTTAAGTGTTGCCATTTCTCAACCAAGAAACCATTCGTTCCAATAAAGCCTTTACATCCCGGCGTAGTCGTCATGAAATATAGGAGCAGGACCGCCAGGGGTCGCCACTAGCCGCCCCGACCACCATCTCGCAATATTGATTCCTTGGGCCGCGGCTGGCATAGCGGGTAGCGCCCCGCGGGCCGCAAATCACGGACCTTTATATCGCTTGCATTCTGCTTGTCCTGGAGAGACGCGGGGTCGATCTCAGGGCTGACGCCGTCCTCATTGTCATTCGCTCCTGGCTTCGCCGCTGCCTGGACTCCTGCTGCTTCTGCCAAGCTGGGTACTTCTAGTCTGGGTCAAGGCTGAATGATGACTGGGATCAACCCACGTCTACACCATCCGAACCCCCTTCTTCTCCTGCTGCTGCCGTTTCATCGTCGTCGTCGTCGTCGTCGTCGCCGCCGTCGCCGCCGTCGTCGCCGTCGTCGCCGTCGTCGTCGTCGTCCATCATCATCATCATCATCATCATCATCATCATCCATCATCATCATCCATCATCATCAATCATCATCATCAATCATCATCATCCATCATCATCATCCATCATCATCATCCATCATCATCAATCATCATCATCAATCATCATCATCAATCATCATCATCAATCATCATCAATCATCATCAATCATCATCAATCAATCATCATCAATCAATCATCAATCAATCATCAATCAATCATCATCAATCATCATCAATCATCATCAATCATCAATCATCATCATCATCAATCATCATCATCAATCATCATCATCAATCATCATCATCATCATCCGTCCTGATATGCACCCAGCCCACGGCGGGACTTTAAGCAACCAATAACCAACCGTCATCTTTATTTTCTTCTTCCACTGTCACATTGTGCAAAAATTTGCATTTCCATTTTGCGTTAACGCACATTATCGCGCAGTGGAACCTCTGTAAAATTTTTTCTTTTATCTTTTCCTTCTTTCATTCCACACTTTCCTCTTTCTTCATTTCTTCTGCCTTTTTTCGACTACTTAACGGCCACGCAGCTGTGTTTGCTCGCAGAATTGCTGATAGGACATCTTTCGAATGTTCAGGTGTCTTTATTTTTAATTCTGGCAATACAGGATACACGGTTTCATACCGTCCATTGTCGGAATGCATTCGTGCAAAGCGAAAACCCGCCTGCAACACAGAGTTGTCGTTTTCCCCTGAACAAAATAATAAGGCCAGTTTATCTTCGGAAATAACTCTAAGGAAAAACAGATGTGACAGTGTGACAGCTGCGGATATGTTCCAGCAGTACAGTGTCCATGATCGAGGATGGCCAAAAGTAATTCAAGTATTGGGGTTTTTTAAATATAGATCTGAATAAAATCTTCGCAGAAATAAATCCTGCAGGAACTAGATACAGTGACTACTCCGTCTCTTTAAATATTTCTACGCCTTACTGTTCTGCTAGCGTTCAGGGAGGTAACTCATCCATTCAGTCATCACCGCTCGAAGGCAAAACAGGTGACTAAACTAAGAATTGCATCTCCACAAGAACAACCCATTTTGTGGTCCTCACAAGGTTTTTCTTTTTATATCCCTAGTTTCTCGTTACATTTGTCTGTCTGTCTGGGAGAAGTGGATGCCCGACTGGTTAGAGCAAAGGCATAATGCGAAGCCTACACGTGCAAACGCTCTGACTCACAAACATGCAAACGAGCTCTGTGGGGGACTAAACCAGTGCACATGTACACATAAAGAGCACGTAGAAACGTCGTCATTATCATCCTCATAATCTTCTACCTTCTTCTCCACGACAGCAGCAACGCTTCGACTTTTAAGGACTTAATTTGTTGGTTGACTTCCTTTAATCATCCCGTTCCCTCGTCCATTTATGTTTGGCGTCTTGTCCACAGCACTTGCAGTCACATGCTCGCGCGGTGTCAGTCAATCAAACCATTCAAACCGGGCTATGGTTTGATTAGAGCTGCAGGCAGTCCAGTCGATTGCAGTTGAGAGCCCGTACAAGGGATTCCACATGGAAGCATGGAGTTTTTGCTCTGCCCGTGACAGCTGTGCTGCTGTGTGACATACCTTGTAAGTGCCTTTTCGCCGCAGTCGACAGGACTGCCCGCATTGTTCAAGACACCAGCGTCTAGTGCCGATGGCCTCAGTCGCTCTTGCCGAATGACCGCGGTTGGCACCTAATTTCATGCCAGTGGCTCCCCTTACGATCTTGTTCTGCCTTTCCCGTCCTTGGCGCGGCCCAATCCATCATTTGCGCTCCAGCAAATCCCCGAATCTAAAACAAATCAATCCAGTCCTTATTGTCTAGAGAGCTCCTACAGACCCTGTCCTTGGTTACCGCTCAGTCCTTGCAATGGATTGCCGCTGACCGGCTGGCTGGACGGCTTGAAGTAATGGCTGCAATAGGACGGCTGCGGTGATTCAGACAATGTGTTAGAAGAAGACTTCCTGTCCTTTGACCCTTTCCCCCTACCCATCTCTTCGACCTTCAAGTCTTATTCAGAAGGTGTGCAAGGCTACGAAGCTAGAGTTATTCTGGGCACAATCCCCGGGCGAGACAAAAGCCTGATTTAGGTGTGGGTTCGCCGCGACTTGCTCATTAATGTACGGGTGAGTGATGCCTGCTGTTGATCGCTGGCCACGCTAGTGAACGTTGATGACTGACAAATGAGTGCCGCCATTACCGTGACGCATGACCCTGGAGGAACGAGGAATTTTTAAAGCAAGGACCGGGCGATGAAGAGACGCCGTGAATTGTGATCTTGAAATTCGTAATCTCTGAAAACAGATGAGACCCGAGATACCAGGAGGAAGAGATATCGGGCGAGGCCTGCACATTTATAAGACTAGCGAGCTTGGCAAAAACACGTTGGAAGGAAAGTATTCTAAATTCCACAGACCTTTGTGTCTGACCTACAACTACAAAACCTTGGTGTCCATTTCCGCAAAGAGGCGGCAGCGAAAGGTTTTGTTTTAAACTATTGAAAACTTTGTTAATCTGAATGCCAGAGACCTTTGTTTCTACTTTCCAAATACTGTAATTTCAGTTTTAAAAAAACAAATGGCAGCGAAACGTCTGGTTTTAAACAAGGAACAGTTTTTAAATCCTTCTTTATTCTCTTTCTACTCTTCAGAACTTGACAGAAAGCAATTAGATGTTTTTTCTTTAAACTGGGGACTTTAAATTAAGCGACCCACAGAAAAAGATGCTGGTAGGGTATGTGCTATATAGCTGATGCTGGATGCACTGTGAACAGCTGTAAAACACGATTGTTATGGTTTTTGTTACAAACGATATCGGGTTTTTAGACGTTTTTCTGTGGACGCTTCTTCTACTGCAGCAATTTAAAATGGATTGGTCTTATTGTAGTTAGCAAACGATAAGGCTTAACCTCTCGTGAAAATGTAGCTGCGGCTTTTCTCGTGCAACAGACTGGTTCTCTCTCTCTCATCCTTTCGTGGAAAAGTAATGTTTTCGTTTCACCGCAGGCGTTTTTTTTCAAACCTACGTGTCTTTGTAAAACGAGTTTTATTCAACACTTGACCTTACGCACTACGACTTCTATTTCATTTGAAGACCTTTGCAGTTGATGTAGGCCTTGTCCTGATTTTCGAACTACATGGTCTGAAGAAGACTGTTTATTCTCTGTTCACAGTGTTGTTCCTTGTCTTTTTTGGTTCCAAATGACGTCCTCTTTGTACGTGTGACAGTTTTGTCTGACAGAGCTTCAAATAATGTAACATGACACAGTCCCTCCTGAGAAAAAAATAAAATTGACATGAGCCTGTTTAGATTAAACGAAGAAGCTGATGTGGTTATTCCCAGGCTTCGCACCATAGGAGCCTTCTCTCATTCGTAAATTTAAAAAAAATCATAGAATTTAGTGGATATAATCTTGCTGTGTAGCTGTCTTACCGAGGGCTGGGACTGCCAGTCATTGCTGGCAACGATGACCTGCTTGAGTTCGCTTGTGAACTCTACTTCCGTGTACGTCTGCGCCAGGGGCAGAGTTACGCCCCTGGACACTCTTCTCACGAACGACTTGTGCCACCTACTGGCAAGGACTAGAATTTCCTCTCTGTCAGATTGACCTACCCCAAACTGCTTAACTTTTGGAAAGAGGGGCGTTGGCAGGTGAAAGGATGCATCCTTGTCGAGCTGATCACGAAATCGAACTTAGCAGGCTGTCTTCAAAAGCGTTTGATTGAAAAAGTTCTAAAAAAGAATCTTGTGGCTGCTGTGGTGGTGATTGGTGGGGCGGGGGCCGTTTACCGTAACAAGGAAACGAGGGTATGATATGTTTCACGGTAATTCTGAAACTTTTGCATAGTCCCTACTCATTTCAAGTTTCAGAAGATAAACATTGTAATTATTATAATATTGTTTTTCTTGTTCTATGAAGCCGGAGACGTGGTGAATGAGACGCTTACAGATTGTAACGTTTAAGAGTAGCAGAGAACTACCTGTGACGTTTAAGAGTAGCAGAGAACTACTGGTAAAACTTGCAGCAGTATCGTTAAAGGGAGTTAATCTAAAATCCATATAGCCTAAACAACTGCACCACCAATTCTGCAGGTGGTGTGTATTAAGTATAAGGCTGTTTGCAGTGCATATTTTCGCTTCCATAAGCGTTCGTATCCACATATCCGTGGATATACGCCCTGTGTATGTTACGATACTTTTACGTATGAATAAGAGATAAGAATGCTCATGCAAGCCAGCCCAGGGTTGAATTTTATGAGCGTTTATGAACTTTCTGCTCATAAGATTTCTTCGCCAACAAAATAAATCATAGATCCTGTGTGCTAGCACCATGGAAAAAGGAGGAACGGGGAAGCAGCTACACATTCAGAATTTATATATATATATATCAGCCCTTTCTCAATTCTGTGAGCAAAAGGATTGTGTAGCTTTTCATTACGTCGTGAAACCTTATCTGCCAGGAATTTGTGTGTCTGAAAGCTTCTCACAGACTGTTTAAGACTACGGATCGGATTAGTATTACATTAGGAGTGTCATCAAGGTCAGGCAGGTGAAAGCTGTAACACGTCCCCTTCCAGACAATAAACCAGATTCTCGGCACGGCTGAATAGGCGATCGCTTTTAAAGTCTGCCAGACACAGGCGGTAGAAGTCTTCCCACAGACTGAGTTAATAAGCAAGAAGTATGCACGCACTCGGTATAAGCTGCACTTCCTGCGCCGTGGTGCAATGCGTGTCATCAGCTTGGGGAGGGGTGAAGAGTGCAGAGATGGGGGCCGTTACGTGATGCTCAGCGCTCGCGAGGCACGTGATTCTCACCTCATTACAGCGCACAGCCGTTGCGAGAGCGTGCAAGACTGAAGCTGGTTTTCTGGTCGAAAGAGCGATGTGCTCTGGAGCCGCGAGAAGCAGATAACAAGATGCACTGAAGGATTCGGCATTTGTCTACAGGTAATTCCGTTACCCTCCATCTTGTCATGCTCTTCAACACACGCAATTGCACTGGAGGGTTGCCCTCCCATGCCAGTCCCCACAGCCTCCCCAAAAGCATCCCTACTTCTTTAAATTCTCTCGCCTTTCCTTCCTCGCTGATCTCTCCCGCCCCTATCTCTTGTCTCGCCGCGAGCCTAAAAAAGGTATTTCTTTTCAAACTGAGATTTGCTGAAACGAAAAGTTAAGCGCTGGCAGCAAAAACATTTCCTCAATCCGTTTTTTAACATGATAATTTTATTTTTACTGTTTTATTTTGTAATCCCACAGTAGCACAGTGCTTGCTTGTCATATTTTGATTTTTTTGGGGGGGGGGCAGGAGGAGGAGGGGGTAGGGTGGAAACAACAAGAAAACTTGAAGGCAAGGGATGAAAGGTTATAGCCCGTACACGCTTAAGTTCTTAAACATATCCGTCAAGCTTTGTAATTTTCTAGTTGCACGCGTCAAGACGTTAAGACCCTGTGTAATTTTCTACGTAAACACGTAGGCCATACCGCCTTTCTGATGTCTTTGCCTATCAAAAAAAAAAAAGATCTCAAGATGATAGGGAAGTGAGAAATTCTAGACAACCTCTGGCTGCCAAAAGGCAGCGAATCGTTTGTTCTTGTTTCCAAGCGTACTCCTTGCACCATAACTTGAAAATTCTCGGGAGAGGGTCTAAGTCGTGTTTTAGCTAAAAAATAATAATAATTATTCCTTTTTGTTTTGTCTTACCTGCCGCTAAACTCTTATCTGTGGATACATCTTAGATCATCAAAAGAAGAAAGAAGTGGTTGTGGCGGTTTGAAAACAAAACAAAACTGCTTCTGGAGGTGAGCTGTGAAGGCGCCACAAACCGCATCACACGATAATTGCTAATGACAGCCTCCCAAACCACCCTCCCCTTTCAAGCTTATCTCGGAGCGAAGCACGATGTGCTGCTGACGTCTGCAGGGGGGCACCAAGCACCAACGCGTTTGTTGATGGGGGTAGGGGTGTCAAGATATTGCATAGCTCAAGCCCGCCAGCTTGGGTTGCTTTACAAGCTGTTGTTGCCTGCGGAACATTTTTTCTCAGACGAGAGAGGACTGGTTACGTTTTACGTTTTGGGTTTTTTTTTCATCTGCGATGATGAAAGGAAACGACAATGCGAATCTGTAGGGCATGTCGAAGTTAAAGCTTAGCCGTAACACCTGACACAACACAACTGGCGTGCTTTCTCTGCTTCCTGGGCTAAATGCTTTGCCGTTGGTTCTGAGATTGTCTTCGCTAGCATCTTGCGCTTTGCACTCGGGCAGAGTTGCGTCGGTGAACTTCCATGTGTGGCCTCTATTAGCCATCCCTGTACTTTGTTTGTAAGTATAACGGGGCGTTCAGGAGCTTTGTCTCATTAAAGACAGGTATTTAAACCGACAGGAGTGGAGTTTGGGGCTTGAATGCCATCAAGCAAAAACAAAAAGGGAACCCCTCCGCTTTTCTGCCCACCTATAAAAAGCAAAACAAAAACAGAATCATTACCTTTACGGGGGCATGTCAGTTAAGCCTGACTATCAGTTCGTATGTTATCCAAACATAAACAATGAGAAAACACAGGTGTAGCCTGCATAGGTGGCATAAACATGCGTGTATCCCAAGCGAAGCCATAAGCATTTGCGTAAATGAGTCTTTCGTTTTTTCGTAAATGTACATTTTGGGGAACCGGATGGCCAGGTGGTTAGAGTGCTGACCTCTGAACCCCAAGGCTTGATACCTGTGCGCCTCAGCACGCTTCTCGCACTCGCCCAGCATTAAATGGGTACGTGACCCAGGGGCCCAGGGAAGGAAAGGCAGGGAATGAGAGATGGGCACCCTCCTCACGATGCCGGTCCACAGAAAAGTGGTGGTCTTATACACCCCCACTCACCTACGATCTAAAAACAGATCACTCGACAATTTTGCGTTTGCAATTTTGGCGGAAAATGATAACGGCCACACTGATGAAAAAAAATTAAACACACCCACACACACACACCCGAGAGGAAGAAGGGAAAGCCGATGTGTGCAGCTCGCATGCGCAGACCTGTATAACCCCTTGTACCATTATCGGACGGACGCACTCGCACGACAGCACTTCTCGATAACAGTTTGACTACAACAAAGTTTATTGAGGGTAAACAATACCAGACGATGGCACGGCCGTTCAACTAAGCCTACTTCTATACGGTAACTCAAATCTTGATAGTCTATTGGATTTCTTCTGGACCTGTCTCTTGTGTACTTTAAAACTCGAATGCGCCTCGAGCGGAGGGGGAGGAGGGTCGAATGCCTGGTACTTTCTGGACACCACCAGGAACACGTCAAGCAACACCTCCTTCCACGGGCCAGACTCAGTCCGTGCCGCAGCGTTTCCCTCTGTTCGGGCGATTGAATACACATGTCCACTAGCCAGTGTAGTTGCTCGTGCGCCAACTGCTTAGGCAACGTTCTGATGGTCTCCATTTCTTCTATAGAGGTGCGCGTGGAAAGCAGCCCCGTGGCTCACCTTCCACTGTGCCCCTCAGTCTTCTGCCTGCTAACTCCTGCCTTGGGCCTTCGTTGTTAAACTGTCTAAGTCCCATGGTCAGGCGCGCATAAGCCTTCCGGCTGGGTGCAGGTTCGAGCAAGCTTCTTTCGTCTGAGTCGCTCTCTGTCTCTCCTGGTTCAGTAAGCTTCTGATCTGATCTCTCTCCTCCCTCAAGTCCCCCTTTTTGTTTTCCCTACTGCAATGCCCTCTACATCACATGGTCTATCCTCGGCACTGCCTCCCTCCTTGTAAACAGCATCACGTGTATCTTCACTCATGAACTGTTGACAGACATCTCGAGTCTCCAGGCTGACCTCCCGGTCACTGCTGATGCAGTCGTACTTGGCTGACACCATGTTGTCATCTGCTGTCCCTGACTCTTGGACTAGGGAGGATGGTTAACCACGCCCTTCCCCAGTACGTATTGTTCTCTGGGAGAGCACGAAATTTACTTCTTTGAACTAAGCGAACTACCCTCTGATTTAAACTGAGTGAACAATGCTAGTTTTACAAGCCAGGTCTCAATTTCGTTACACCCCTACCTCACCTCCCAGGTTTCCCAGCCCCTCTTCAGAAAAAGGCGATAACATTTTTAAAGTTTTGTCTGTTACTTCAAACCGACGAACTACTGAAAAATCTTTTTTTCCTTTCAGAAGGTGGTCTCCGATAATTAAAGTCAAAATCCTGTTATTTTCGAAGGGATAACTAATGACCAATAATTTTCGACGCTTGACAATCCCTTTATGGAGAACCAGATCAAAGTCTAATTCAAGAACAGATCTATAAAAACAAAAAAATTTAAAAAAATGCAAACCCATCCCAGTTCCAGTAAATAGACTAATAACTGCCGGCCTTAGCATTTCCGACAGATGAATCTTAGTTACGTTTGAAGGCTTTTAAAAATATACTGGGGATATTTCAAATTTTATTTGAGGAAAAGATTGCTCAGAATAGGGCTATATCATCTAACATAACGGGTGGTAGCTTTGTCAATATGTTGTTGATCTACACAAATCTAATGGAATCAATCTTCAATCAATCAATCTTAAAAGGCCTTAACTTTGAAACAACAAATAAAAATACACTCACACGTTCAAGCACAATTGGTTTTTAAAGCCACTGTAATGACGTAGAAATTAAGGGAACTTTAATGTCTTATGGCTGGGTTGATTGGCCGTTCATATTTTCACTCCACTCGTAAAGATGCACGTAAAGTACACAGGGCGAAGGGGTCTTAGGACGCTGTTATGATTGGAACTGCAGGTACGAACACACACATCCGGGCAAGGATCAACTGCCAGTCCTTTCTAATGGACTTCAAGGTTGGAGTGTCTCAGCACAATATGTATAAAGAGGGGTTTTAGATTATAAAAAAGCTTTATGATTTCTTCATAAAAAACACGACGGGCGCAAGACAATGTTTTTTCTTCAATCGATCAAAACAGCCCCAGCCAAAACCAAGCGAAGCCTGGCTTCAAATTTCGCTCTTTCTTTGTTACCAAGCAAGCGTTTCCAAGGATCCTCGCTAGCGAAAGCCCGTGACCTCCTGGGAGAGTAATTACCATTCTTATCCGTGGCTGCTTGGTCCAGAACCTTTCTGAGATGGTTACAGCGGCAGCGGAATCCATCGCCGCGCGCGGGCGCGCTTGATAAAACGTTCTACCGAAATCATGAAGGATGACGCTCAAGGTAATTAGTTATTTCCCGGAATTGAGCACCAAGGTCATTCTTGCGCCCGGGGGGCGGTGGTAGCCCGACTCTGAGAAGTTTGCTCTCAGCGGCCATCACAAATTTTGGTGCCATCCTCTCCGATCGCATCACGTAGTCACCTGTTCGTCGAGCGGTTCACCAAGAACGGACTTCGCGCCCTGGCACGTTGCGACATGTAACAGGTTCCCGAAAGGCGCGGAGGAAGTCGGCAATGTTTGAGTCCCTTTAGGAATTTCCGACTTTCAAATACGGGTGTCATGTGATTGGGCTGATGCAAGCATGTCAGCCGATATGAGATGGGTTTTTTTTCCTCCCTGCCGGAAATACCCAAGCGGAAACACTCCAAGAGCAGGATAACTGTGTGGGGCTTCGTTATGGGAACCTGCGGTAGAGGTCCCTTTTCTCTGCGATCACGCCAGTTCGCAGTCACTGCTTTGCCAACCCAGTCACAAAGTTCTGACACGTTGTGACCTCGTCCCGAGTTCTTCAACACGTAGGGCGTCTTGAGTCCTCAGACAAGCTAATGGAACGCACAGGAATGATGTGACGTTACGTTACACTTTGTTTCCCACATGCAACATAAGCACCGGAAGACTATAGCTCTGTGCTTCCGGCATTCGAGCGTGATTCTCTGTGCGTAGACTCCAGAGATAATGTCTTTTGTCTGCATTTCGGTTCGAGTGCGTACCCTTCGGTTAGGGCCGAAAGGTTAAGGAGTCCTCAGGGGGGCAAGAAAATTTGCTTTTCACACAGACGAAATCGGCATTTCTGCGAAATATACCCGCGTTTCCTCTTTGATCAACGAACAGTTTTGCGCAGTACACAACTGTGAGAATCGTGGATCGTGACTTGATACCGTCTTTGGTCGACACGGCACTCCCCTGTGTTCGGTACGGACAGACGATGTCGTCTTCACTCGCTTCACACTCAGTTTTATTTCATGGAGAGCTACCCCCAAAATGGGAATTGTGTCATGACCCACTCGCTGTCAGACACATCTTGCTTTATAGCCCCCGCTGGGGCCGCATACGTAATCGACATTTCTTATGCCCTTCCTTTACAACTTTTTACGTTTCGCCACTCCCCATGCCATTTTTATCCTTTAAAAAGATATTCATTTTTACAAACAGCTTTGCACCCGCTGAACGTCCTTATTGCTGTTATTATTTTAAATCACGTCTGTCGTCAGACTTGCCTCACACTCAGTCCCGTTTGTGTTCGCATTACACTTCTTCCACTGCCGTGAATTCTTTTAACCAGGTTTTGAACGGGCCTTTTGCTTTTGCTATTCTTGGACATTAGTTGTAGTTCAATGTTTACATCACCCATCCTCTCAGCTTCATCTACATTGAAAATCGACACCACCGTGATATAGCCCAAGCTGCTGACAGCGTAAAATCCCAACCACCAGCCAACCATCAACCAACCACCATGTTCGGCAGCTGTTTTGCAGGGATGGCTGGGTGCTGTGTAATTTTAACCTTACTGATGAAAAAAATACACAATGAGACTGATAGAGAACTCCTTACAGGAACGACAAAGTTTTGTTTTAAAAAACCCAAACAAAATATGTGGGGCAAATGAATGAAACCAGAAACTGTTTATATGTCAGCATTCGTTTTCTTCGAAATGAGCAGATTTTCAAAACTAAATAATAATAAAAAAACCACATCGTGGGATAACGTAACATATCCGGACTCAACTCTCCATCCCCACGTCCACCTCTCCAACCAAGATCAAAAGACAGAAAGACTTTTCCCGTCCGACATCAAACGTCTGGAAGGGTAAGCTTTGGTGAGCAGTCCGAAAATGACGACAGCGGGCACGCACAGCGCGTGAGATTGTCCTTTGTGTTGTCACGTAAGCCGGCCAGCACGTGTGCAAGCAGGAATGCCTCTCGTTCTGATGGGCCAGCTGCGTAGAAATTAATCTTGTCAAATCTGCTTCGTCTTTTCCTGGTGCGTATAGGTCGGTGGGAACCGCATGAACGGACGATCGGTGGAGTGACGAGTTTTTAAGCAGAAGGTCGCGTTCATGTGGGGTTGATCGCGCGCGTGCACGCAAGCGAGCACATGCAGTCACGCAAGCAGAGTTGATGAAAGAGGAGCGCTAAATCCATCACGTGACACGTGCTGATCGGCCTGAACATCGTCGTTTTTATCATCCACTTTAAAAAAAATTTTTTTATTATTTTCGGTCACAAGTCATTTTCGAATTTGGGATACGATTATATTAAATCTGCACGCGTCACTTTGACAGATGTGAATGGTTTGGGTTGATTGGGATGAACGCGTGCAAGTATCCCGAATTCTAAATAATTTTATTTGCAAACGAAAGATGAAGACAGGCTTAACTTTTCAAAACAAAGTTTAAAAACAATCTTGCAAGCGAGGAGCACATAATCTGTAAAGTGCTTACGTTGTTACGTCCATTAAATTTAAACCGCTGCCAGCTAGACAGAACATTCTCAATCCGCGCCTCCATGAGAGAAATAAGGAACTGTCAATTTTTTTCCATTGAGGTCGACTGCAGTGAAGACGGAACAAGTCATTTCCATTATTCACGCATTATCGTCAAATTTTTGCTCTTCGTCGCGTTCAGTATTTAGTCAGGAGTAGATTATTGCTTTGTTTCTGAGAAATAATTTTTAGGCTCGACTTCTAGCAGAGCAACATTGCAATCTAGTTAACTTAGAAGCATCCAGTCCACCAGAAAAAGATGTTCTTCCTTTTACGATCAGAAATTAAAATGATTCCACCGACAATAAATTCAGTTCCATATCGGAAATGAAGGCGTGACCATTCGAAACACGTTAGTTCAGTCTTGTCTGGAACCAAAGGCGACTTTGTAACCGTTAACTGGGTCATGACTCGTCGCGTGCTGAGAATTTGTGCATCGTGACATCCCAGCTCCTTTCCTGAGTTAATAAACACGGTGACGACGGCTGTACTTGTCTGATACAGAAGATAACAGTGTAAAAGATTGTTAAAAACAACTTAAGGCAGAAAAGTCCTACGTTTCGGGTCATAGACCCTTTGGGGGTTACGTTATTATCTCCTTCTTAGAGTTGTTTTCGAAGGTTCGACAGATGAATGAACTGAGTGTTCCCTTGGCGTCTTTTTTAGAGTTGAGCTCGAGACTGCTGGCTCAGGCGTATATTTTGAGATGTTGTTTCTGAAACTGCAGGCGAGCGAAAAGAGGATGCGAGATGATGTGTCTCTGTTCAGTCTCTCTCTCTCTCTCGCGTTCTCTCTCTCCCTTGGGATCGCTCGCTCATTCATTGATATCCACCCACTCGATCCATCCACTGCGTGCTTGCACGTTCTCCCACCCACCAACTTATAGTTCTGAGTGTGAGGCGCTTCCTCTCCCACACCTTACCTAACCCTCTCTATCTCTTTCTTTCTTAATATAAATCTTCCGCTTCCCCGTTCTCCCTCCTTCCTATATTTCCCTCTTTCCTTCCACCCACTCTCAATGCAAGCACTACGCGGAAACGGGCGCATATCTCGCGTAAAGATCGATTCTTCCCTCTTGTCTCGCCCGTCAAAACCCCGTAAGTCTCCTTTAGCGAGGTGGGGGTACGTGTGTGTGGAAATGTCCGTCCGGTGGGAGGAAAAGACTGGAGATTTTCACCCGTGTCCCTGGAACCTTCGTCCTCAACCTGAATGGCACGCGCTACCTTGGTCCTGCAAAGTGCATCAACCGTAAGCTGCAGACGTTTATTAGGAGGAAGACGGCGGCAAAGGAAACTCAACTCTTGGCAGCTTCCGTGTGCCGCGCGCGGGTTACTGTCCTTTGATGATACCTGCCGTCGGTTCCGTTCTCTTTGAACGCGCGCCGCTCGCCATCCGTGCGCCCATAGGTAGCGTGTTTTTCTGTTTACCTGCAACGTAAGCAAGTCTCGGCTCTGTTTGGCTCACGTGGGGGTCAGGTGACGTACAGTTTACGCTGGGATCCTTGTTCTCAAGTGTGTTCTTCACACCTCCTGCGTCCCCTTCACACAACACCACGCACTATCTGACATAACTTTTGACAGCCAAACACATCCGAGACACCACCTTAACCACCAAAAACCTGGGCTTTCTCTTCCTTCATCTTTTTTTTTTTTTGCGTCCTTTTCAGGGGTTTGTTTTCGTAAGCTTTCATGTCGTATATGCCGTTGTGGTCAGAAGAGCTGTCGTTAAGAGCAGTTCCCTGTGTGTATTACGAGCATCTTCACGTATGAACAGCAGGTAAGCACCAGGCATTCATGCAGCCCCACCCAGTTTCTTCAATCTGTGCTTCTGTTCAAGACACGTCGCATAAACATGTTCTTGTAAACAGGAAAGAACGATTGTATGCGCGAGCGCACGCACGTGCACAGAAGCACGTACACCCAATCATGCACGCGCGTGCGCTTTGCCTTTTCGTTCGGCTGTGCAAACTCTTGTGATCAAAGATACGAATAGTGTTTTTTACGAATATTCGGCCTGCTTTGACCACCTACTGCAATCGTCTTTCGATTTAATATAGTAACGCCAGGAACAGCTGTAAGCAGTCAGACGTATTCTAATGGTTAGAGCAGCAGTCAATGGGGAGACAATTGCCGCAAGACAACGGGAGGCTAATGCGTGCACACTGTAAAGACTTTCCCACCCTTCCCTCTTTGCCTCTCCCTCCGTCTTTCGCCTGTTTCCCTCCCGTTTTTCTTTTTCCATCTTTTCTCTCTTCTCCCCCCTTTCCCGTCCCTGTCGGTCTCTTAAACTCTAACACCTCCACCCTCCCCCTGCACACACTTTATTATTTACGCCTGAAACGATTTTCCTGTCCTCTCTTCCTGTCTTCGTACCCGTATAATATTCCGGAGGACTGGAGATACTGAGCGAAAGAATGAAATCAGTCGTAGGAAAGCGATCGAGTAAGAAGGGAAAAGATTCAGACATCCGACATAAGCACGACGCACCACCGTCCAGAGGCCGAGCAGATCCCGAGATATAGCCTGGAGCGGGAGAGTGGGGAAATTTTGGGGCGTGGGAGGAACGGTCAGAATTGTAAGAGAAAACCATGAGGCGCTTTTGCAGCGGACAGCAGCGTATCTTAGAGGAATTCGGAGGACAGATGTGGAAACGAGACGGGGAGGAGGAGAGAAGTTCGATGAAACTTTCAACAGAACTCGGAATGGGTGAGCCGAGACAAACGTGCTAATACTCTTGCAGGAATGGGATGAAAATGAAATTGTTCCATTCCAGGCAAGGTACTTTTCTGTCTGGCGACTTAATCCATTAAAAGTTCATCTTTCAGGACACAGAGAGGACAGCCCTCTTTATTCCTGCGGACGCACCCAGTCTTAAGAGAGTCTGCCGTTGGCAAATGCCGTCTGTGTGGTTTAAGGCCGTTTTAAGTCTTTCAAAGTTTCCCCGCAGTTTAGCTGGGAATTATACTTTGCCTTAAATGAGTGTCTTTCAAGCCGCAGAGTCGCTGAACGGTTTGAGAAAGCTTTGAACAATTCATAGCAGTCATTGGTAGACAGAAGCTGGCACTAAAAGCCTTTTCTTCAAGGGAATAAAGGTGGTCTAGATTCGCCTAACATGACCAAGTTGACCAGCAATAAACAACACACTCTGAGTAATGTTGCCTGTTCAGGAACTGTATATCTTAAACATATATATATATATATTTGGCTGGATGTCTATTTCATTGTGATTGTCGAGTAAATAGTGTGATTGTTCAATAGATACTGTGATTGTCGAACAGATACTGTGATTGTCGCGTTGGTAAGATATCTGTCTCGACCTGCCTAACAGTCGATATACTTCTGCTTCAATTTGAGGACAAAGGTAAAAACAGCATTACTTGCTTGTGTGCAGCTGTATATAACACTTCGTGACCAAGGGTATTTTCCAAAATAAATTTGTGAACTATCAGACATTTTTATAGTACCAGTAATTTTTTCTCTACATATTGTGATATTTTCTAAACGGAGACAGGATGGCTGCTTCCTCACCGACGCAAGCTTTGAAAAGATGTGGAAATGAGAAACTGTTTACACAATAAAAACGATCTTTGCAGCTCGGCAGAGTGGAACTAGGCAAGAGTGATGCCTTTTCCTCTTGTGCGCGCGCTTTAAGAACATCTTCATGGCTTGAAAACTTAGTAATGTTTGTCACGTTCTCTGGGGTTCCGTAATAAAACAGGAACACGATATTTAACCGTGTGACCAGCGAGTTGGCCGTTGTGGCTGAGCTCGCACGCGTTTCATCGTTTTCTTCACGTGACCTCCCAGAAGGCGAGCTACAGAAACCACACGGGAATATTACGGCCATAAAACCTTAAAGCCGTATGCGGGTCGGTCTCTTAGCTTGGCTGTCGCTGCTGCTAACGTGCATACAGCGAAGAGGTCTGTTTTCTCTCACATTGCCAAGTCTGTCATCTGCCTGCCATGATGAAAGACACAGGAGTGGCTTCCCTTTGAGTTTCTGGCAACTTTGCTCCCATTGTTTGTACCCGTGGCAGACATGGGCTAACCGCTTGGGAAGTGAAAGATCAGGACAGCCGATAGTCAAAGAAAGGTCACAGCTGACAAGCCTTACTTTGTAAGTCAGAAAACGGGGTGTGGTTTTTTTTCCTTATCTTTTGGGTGGTGGGTTACTTGAAAGAATATGTATAGAAAAAAGAAAGGAGAAGGTTGGTATTAACTTGTACAGCAATAACATTGGAACGTATCTATCGGAGGACGGCGAAATGATAAATTAGTTAATTCTCTTCACTGTCTGGTGGAGCATAATGCACCAACCAATCTCATTCAATCTCGTTCCTGGGCGAGCTAGCTGACCCAATTCCAGGTCTTTCCAATCGTCTGAAGTTCCTCCTCTAGGTACCAAACGGTTTCCCCTCTTTCGTTTCTAGGGTGGGTGTCCATCTGAAGGCTGTGTGTGGTTGTCTGGTTTTGTCCACGCGAAGAATGTGACCCAGCCATCTCTTTGCTTGACTTTATCTACTATGTAATTTATATCTGTGCGTCTTGTAATTTCTTAGAGGCTGATAGTCATTTTCTTCCCGTTGCACTCTTAGAACCCGCCGAAGGCATCGACCTTCAAACCCTCTGAGCCGGCTTTCGATTTTCTGCTTGGTCTTCCATGTCTCCGCTGAGTATAACAGGACACGCTTGACCGACAGACCTTTATTTTGATTTTGGTCTCATTGAAGGTGATTCCCAGGTGTTGTCTGTTGAAGGCGTTTCCGCCAGGGCAATTCTGCTTGAAATCTCTCTCGTGATGTTGCTGTCAGCTGACATATAACTTACTAGGTATCTGACATCGCTTACCACCTCTGGATCCACTCCATTGATGTGCATCTTCTTGGTGCTTGTGGTTATCTAAACGGTGCCTTGCGTGTCCGCACAACACGGCCGACACACGCATGTCATCGTCTAACACAGCAGATACATCTGCATAATCCACCTGAGAAATCCTCCAGTGCAACAAAAAACCAGAATGTAGGTTAATATGATTAAGTATGAAAATGAAATAAAATAAACTTTCAGTGCTTAATTAATTACTGTAGGTTGATAGGGAAGAGAACGAGAGGAAAACAATACTGTCCCTACTATATTTTTTGTAAACATTAAAGGGAAGGTGATCCGTATTTAGTTGTTCAGAGTGTTGTGGTAATTCACTGTCGTGTCTAGGGGTATGGCGCTTATGTGTTTCACTAGTCTGCTCGTTACCTAGAGTTAGAACAACATAAAATGTGTCAAGAAGGGGGAAACTAACAATGCGATCGCTGCCTAATTTCATCAATTTCCAATCGGCTCAAGCCCCCACCCCCTTGCTTGTGACGCGCACAACTTATTAAAAAGCGGTCGGCGATAATATGCTATTCTATTTATTTACAGTTACAACATAGAATTTTTCATTACACAATGAATGATGCTCCAATATACATCTACTGACATATGTAGAACAATCACTCGCACTCTCATATCTTCATCCCAGCGACGCTATACGTATC
>SMGT01013149.1:19127-34720 GCA_004794575.1 Lanistes nyassanus | reverse complement strand
CCCCCCCCCCCCCCCACACACACACTTTACCTTGCTCGAATCGTCTTTCCCTCTTTTTTCTTTGCCACCTGCTTCTTCTCAGAGGGAACTTAAATGGCCAAGAAATCGACGAAGGAGAATTTACACCATTTTTAAAAACAGTGGAGTATGTTTACAACTGCTTCGTTATGTCAACGTTTACAGCCGATAAAACGGTTGATGCAGAAAAGCAGAGCTGTAAATAACGGACACTTTTGACGTTCGCACGCAAGCCTCGCCACGGTACGCCCAGCGAGGGATGAGCGAAAGAAGAAACAGAGAGAGAGAGATGTGCGCGCATGACTTAAAGTCTTTAGGTTTCAAGAACTCTTGCTGTGTTACAGCGCATGCGTCGCTAATCTGCCTGCAGCGTGCGTCTTGATCGTGCAAACGATGAACCTGCAACACTCATTGCACTTCTCGTGCAGCGCAGATATGCTAGATATTGTAGGAGAAGTAAGCTAGCTGGACCTTTTCTTTTTTTTACCAGCAGAAAGTACACTGATTCCTGCTCAGCAGAGATATGCAATATCTCTCAGAAGTTTAGCAGCTACCTGTGTAGTCTGACACCAACAGAAAGCATAATCTTTTGGTTTAATCTCGGGGTGGGGGTGGGGGGGATTAAAAAGGATTGGAAGATCATTTTTCATGTCTACAACTGCAACTGAATAACACTTCGCTAACAGTGCATTCGAAAAGTTTTTACATCTCAGCAACGTGTGTCGAGCAGTTCCCGCGATATCTTAGCGTGATCTGGCGGGGAGGCAACCCGGGTCTGTTGTTCGTATTGTCCTTCGCGCTAAGCGGTTAGCCCTGCGCTGATTGGAAAACAATGACAGGCATTAGGGATATCCGTGTACGCCAGAGCAAGAGAAAGCGCGTTCCCGCGCGCGAGCAGAAAGCTTGCCACACACCCGTTGTTTGCTTCGGACATTTCCAGCTGATGGAAAAGCCATACACTTGCTGGCAGGCACGCTTCGACGACAGATTTACATCGTTTTTCTTCTCTCTGGAATGTCATCATTTGTACATTGCGCGTTGCCGACCGGGTATTTTATCCCCGCCTTACCCTTTTGTGCTTTGTTAATATATATTTCGACTTCCGCCTGAACGACAATAAAATGTTTCGTGAAGTCTAAACAAAAATGCTGCTAGTGAATGTCTTCTATTTTAGAGATCACCGGGATGAGAATCGGGACAATGTCATGTCATTATCTCGTGTTTTGATTTCCAATCTCCATCTTTTGCTGAAAAACTGCAAACCCACTGCGAAAGAAAAGGAAATGCGAAAGAAAAACTCAGCAACTTCCTTATTCGCAATTTCAACGTTTTCATAAAAGTTTCTGGCGGGTTAGCGTATTTAAAAAGCCGGCTTTGTGTGCGTAGTTCGATGTGACTGGGTGCACCCAGGTTATTACTTCTGTGGCCTCGTGGCCGCGGAAAGCAATTAGCGAGGCAACTGTGTCAGCGGTGTCTTTTTGGGGGACAGTCGCACTTCAAGACCTGCTGCTTGTCAGACATACTAGTGTACGTTAGAGGAGATCGACCTGGATCGATGGGCTGGAAAGCAGCACTGGCGTCTTTATTTCTTACAACCCCCTCCCTCCCCTTTCTCTCCCTCTCTCTCGCCTCTTTCCCTCTTTCCAATCGTTGTCTTCTCTCTGTCTCTCTTCCCACACCACCGCAATCCTGCCTAACACTGTGGTGTGCAGATGTTGCGTGATATACATTTGCGTGTGCATGTATTTGTTTGTGCTTAAGTTTTCTCTGTCTGTCTGTCTGTCCGTGTCTGTTTTTTTAAGCATACTACATAAAACAAAGCTCTAAATATGATTTTTATGTCATACATAAGACCTTAAGATCAGTATGAAAAGCATTTTGCTAGCCCGTACCCCGCACCTACTATAACCCATTTTCAGTGTTGATGGTCGTGAAACTCAATCACCTCGACTTAATCGTCAGCTCGAATTGTGTTTTGGTTCTCCCCTTTTCTTTCAGACTGCCTCGGTGGTCTAGTGGTTAAGGCGTCCTCTTCCGAGGCGGGAGGTCGGTGGTTCGCATCCCGGCAGAGTCATACCTAAGACCTAAAAATTTGACAATCTAGTAGCTGCCCTGCCAGACGCCTGGCACTACAGGGAACAGTACTAGGACTGGTTGGCCCGGTGTCAGTATAATGTGACTGGGTGGGACTGAAGCCCGTGTTGCGCCATCAGTCCCACGTGTGGCAGCACGGTAACTTTGTCTAAGCAACACCGTCCTGATATGCACCTAGTTTGCGGCTGGACGTTAAGAAGCAAATACCCCCTCCCCTTTTCTTTTTTTTCCAATATCACGCAATCATCTTTTTCCTTTCCATACTCACTTGCGCTGTCTTCCAGACCAGGACACTCTTGGTCTGCAGATTACAGTTTCTGATCTGATTCTGCCTGAAGCTAAGATTTTCGTTTCCTGAGTCACTTTTTTTATCATTTTAAGAGACGAATGGCTTGGTTTTTACAGTTGCCGTAAATCTTTCGGCTTACGACGAGACCACTTGACTTTCACTGCACGGTTTCTGATCGAATTAGTTCCGACCCCTCGCCTTTCCAGTCCTCGAGCCCCACTTGACATAAACTCTCTTTCCCCGGCTAGTCTCGCTCTCAGCCTTAGCTCCTCCCGTTCACGGCGAGTGTACTTTCTCTCGAACTTCGTGTCGAAGTACGTCCATGTCAGGCCAGTCTGTTGACACGACGGTCAGGGGAGAGAACACCAAGTCTCGCTTGCTACCAAACGAGGAGCGGGAAGGTGACGTGTTTCCGGTGTGGTGATCGTGTCAGCGTCGAATGCCTGACAAGTGACGCTAGGAACTGGCGGTGAGCAAAGCTAGGCACGACGTCACTGGTGCTGTCAAGAGGCTCCCCGAGTCTGTCCTATCAGCGACTGCACGTCACTGGAATTCAATCAGCGGCACGGACCGGACATTTTGAGACGTACTGATTTTAACGTGAGTTTTTAAAGGAAACGATTACTTTCTTCAGACTTCTTTTGTCTGGCCAGTCTCGCTTACTGTGACTAATCGACTTAGTCAACCCACCCTCAAAGAACGTAAATAAATTCAATAAAGAGTTTCTTTACAAAATTTCTTACAAAATGTCCTACATTTCTTTGTGTGTGAGTGTTCATCATGCTTGCATCTATAGTTCGTCAGGAACACACACAGGTCAATGCGACAGCTACGTAATCTTTTTTTACTTGTATTTATAATTGTGAATTTCTACACAAAAATAGAGCCCTTCTAGCAAAGTGATTTATTGCCGTCCTGACGTAGCTTTAAAATAATAAATTTTGGTGTTGTTTTAACAAGATTTGTCTGAGATCAGATTAAGATATGTTTCTTCAATGTCTGTTTGCTCCTACGATGAACAATGAAAGCAGGAAACCTTTTACTTTCAGTCGTTCACGATCTCCGAATCTTCTTGTAGTTTCGCTGGCATTCTAGAACTAAATTACACAGCTAGGCACTAAGAAATCCAAGTTACGAGCTACAGACGAGGTGGATTTCGCTGGAAACGCAGGCGCACCTTTTGAAGTCGACAGCGAGGCTCTAGGAAGGAAGTGAACTGTCGAAGGGAGTTCAGCGAGATTTCTAATCATTGGACTCAGTCGGCAGGTCCTGAGGGTCGGAAATCAGCGCGAGCCTTGGGGGCCTTTAGTTTCCATGCATTGAGCCAGTCGCGCAGAATCGATCTATCATTGTTGTGCAAGTATACAGGGCGTGGTCAGGTGTAGCAAAAGTAAAGAGTCTGGATTAATATTAAACAACAGCTGTCATAAGAAATTTTCTTCAGCCCTTTTCTTTCCTATCCCCTTCCCCAGATCTTGTGGATGCAATGATATTAGACAATAATTAGGTAGTGTCTACAACCCGTAAAGATTACCCAAAAAAAGATTGAGACAAAAATAGATACAAATATTGAGACAAAGATTGAGACAGAGATTGAAACAAAGTTTGAGTCACAGACTGAGATAAAAATTGAGAGAGAGATTGAGACAAAGCTTGGGACAAAGATTGAGATAAAGATTGAGACAGAGCTTGAAAAAAAGTTTGAGACAGAGATTGAGATAAAGATTGAGAGAGAGATTGAAACAAAGTTTGGGACAGAGATTGAGACAAAGATTGAGACAGAGATTGAGACAAAGATTGAAACAAAGTTTTAGACAGATTGAGATAAAGAATGAGAAAGCTTGGGACAAAGCTTGGGATAGAGAGACTGAGACAAAGATAGGGACATAGCTTGGGACAGAGATTGAGACAAAGATCGAGTCAAATATTAAGACAAAGATTGAGACAAAGAAAGAAAAAGAAAATGAGAGAAGAAACAGGTGCTGGCAGAAACGTTACTCTCCAAATTTTGTCATCCGCGAAATGATTCAGCACTTCGATTCACCATAAATACAACTATATAACGATTCTGTCATGTGAGCCACCATGTGTTTGTGTTGGTGGCCCTCTGCTAATGACGGGCCCTTGAGTGTTTGTTTATTTTTTGTCCATCTGTTTCTAAAAGAGGCCTTGCTACACCTTAGTACAGAAACATTAGCAGCGCGACCCTTGTCATTATGCAAATCGCGTTCTTTGTACGACGCTGTGACAGATGTGTGCCTCAATTAGTGCAACATCTGATGTTTGCGCGAGGGATTATTTCTCGCAACATGCTTCAGGCCTGGACATTCACAGCTGCTGGATCGTGGGATCAAGTATGGTTTGTGGTCGACGAAGTAAAATTTCCGACAACATTTTCGAACCCGGGGAAGTAAACATTTTCTCTCGCTTTCTGTATGTTGAGAGATGATTCTCTCGTTGGGCATGTACACTGCACCTCCGGGCAAGTGAAATATTAATGAGAACTTGCTCATTAGGGCAAGTAAACATGATGAGTATACATCGATCCTTGTCGGTTTCAGCTGTTTCCGAACCAGATGACGGGGCAGCGATGTCACTTGAGAACATCGTCTGCGTGAACGCGCCTGCGTTCGTGTGTGTGCGTATATGCAGTGCGTACGCGAGTGTGTGCACGGGTGCGAGCATATGTGCATGCGAGTTGCTGAGTAAGCGAAAGGCAGGAAGACAAAACGTAATAAACATGAAAATACGCACGCATACCTGATACCAAGAAAGAATTACCAGTAGTTATCGCTTTCCGGGAGCAACATGGTACAAAAGGCTTCTTCTTTCAATTGCAAGAGTGCGAGAGGCGATTTAGGATCCACCAAACGAAAGCGATGCCTACGCATTTCTGTCCTGCTGCGCTGGCCGACCCTCGCCGTCTTTTCACTCGTTGCCAGCCGTTTGTCTAGCTTCAAATTCCAGTGGTCGCGGCAGCACAGACCGCGTCCAAGGTGTGTAGCTCGTCTTGACCTGATGCCAGAAACAATGCCAACCCTACCCTGTACCTCGATCCCCACCCCCTACCCCATTCACAATTCGCAGACGGCTGCCCGCTGGCAATTGGTTTTAATCTGGGTCGTTCGAGACCTGAAACATTTTGAGCACTTTTGGTTTTGGTGGTGAATGCCTTTGATTTCCTCTTCTGACTTGACGTTTAGGGAACACAATTTTTTTTAATTAAAAACCGAGCTGACGTGAAAACACTCGTGGATTATCCGTGCAAGCCTCGCTATTACCCATCCTTTGTGTCTGCAGGCGATTTGAGTGGGCCTGGTTAGCTCAGTTGGGAGAGCTACGGACTAGCAGATGGAGGATGCTGGTTCGAATCCTGGTTAGGCCAAGGATTATTTCCTGGAGTTGAACATTGTGCAGACTCCATTCGGCCATCTCCCTGCACATTAAACTGCCTGTCCGCACTGACCATCCTATTACAGCCATCAGTCTGGTGGTTCTTTCAGTGCATAGTTTAGTAATAGGACCCCATTCCCAATAGTGCGAAATCAACGCGAGGTGGAAGCACTGTCCCTCTAACCACCACCACCACCACCACCACCACCACCACCACCACCACCACCACCACCACCACCACCACCAGGCGATTTGGAACGTGCAAGCGGATATGACGGGCGACACTGGGTCGATGCGGTTATCAGTTTTAAACGATTCTGGAAACCCTGGCCCTCCCATAACTTCCCCCTTCCAATTCCGCTTTGCCTAGACAATCTTAAGCTGTGGACACTGTCCCTCCCTCCGGCCCTTTTCTCTCCCTGAAAGATGACGTTTTACCACCGAACATAAAGGACAGCGCGACAGGCTTTGTTGTTATTAAAGGCTGGGGAAATGATGGAATCATACAGTATTCGTCAAATTCCAAACTTCAGGCTGTCACTTCCTGAGTCGAAAACCTACAGCGAATTCGGAAAGTGCCGGAAGTCGTAATCCATTTGACTGCCTGTCTGCCACACAGTCAGCTGGGCCTTACGTCTGTCTTCGCCTTATTGCTCGTTGCGAACTTCGTTTAGCCAGAGGACGGTTTTTCTTTCTTTCTTTCTTTCTTTCTTTCTTTCTTTCTTTCTTTCTTTCTTTCTTTCTTTCTTTCTTTCTTTCTTTCTTTCTTTCTTTCTTTCTTTCTTTCCTTTTTCTTGGTCCTTAAAGTGAATTACCGAGAAGTCCAGATTCGTGGACTATAGAATTTCTTAAACAGAATGAAGTAGAGAGTGTTACGCACCCAAATCACTAAACACATCTGATTGGCTGATAGACCGATGGTCTAGTGGTTAAGGCAGGAGGTCGGTGGTCCGCGCCCCGGCCGAGTCATACCTAAGACTTAAAAACTGGCAATCTAGTAGCTGCCCTGCCATCCCCCGACACTACAGGGAACAGTACTAGGACTGATTGGCCCGGTGGGACACTAAAACGTGACTGGGCGGGATTGAAGCCTGTGTTGCGACAGCAGTCCCCCGTGTGGCAGCACGTAAACTTTGTTTAAGCAACACCGTCCTGATATGCACCTCGTTTGCCGCAGGACGTTAAGCAACAATGACAGTTCAAAAAGGAAAAAGCTCTGCAAAACAGAAAGCAGCACAGAAGGTTTGGTGTAAATGGCTTTTAAAGATGTTATTTCGTGGGTTTGATGTCTGAGGCGTATTAAGGCAGCAATGACAGCATTTAATCCCTGTCTCTGTAGGTTTAGAATTGTCTTTTAATGTGTATTTATTAAGCAGTGAGTGTGAACATGCAAGCTGAAGGAAACCTATGCGACCATTACGTGCATGAAACACTTTGTACTGTAGAGCATCAGAACGTACGAGAACAATCGCTGACGAGAGAACAACTCCATTCACCTTTGTCCGTCCGTCTGTCAGTCTGTGCCTTTGTCCTTCTTAATCTGTGTCCTCTCTCTCTCTCCGTGTCTGCCTGCTATTCATATTCCCTGGGATTTTTTGGAAAGTTTTTGTTCGTGTTTCTTTCAAACATTGAGATTCATAAGGTTTTCAAACACTAATTACTAACTGAAATTACTAGCCTTACTTATTACTTTGTAGTTTCCAGCTGGAAGAAGAAAGCAAACAAACAAATTCATCCTCGATAATCTTTGCCCATGTCTGACAATTGTTTAAAAGCTGTGTTGTTGTTGTTGTTGTTGTTGTTGTTGTTGTGGTGGTGGTGGTGGTGGTGGTGGTGGTGGTGGTGGTGGTGGTGGTGGTGGTGGTGGTGGTGGTTTTATTTCAACATCGTCTTTTTTATCTTTCTTTTTCTTTTGTCCTCCGTGTTTCATCCCCATTCCTCTTTCTTGCCATTCAGTCAACCAATAAATTAATCAGTCTGTCTCTTTCCTTATGCTCCTGCATCCATGCCCCATTATTATCCATGTTTTCTGTGTGTCACCGAATTTCTTTCGTCTTGGGGTTTTTTTTTTCGAGGAGGGGGGGGGCGTTTAAGGGATTTTTTAATTGATTTATTGTAAGGAATCACTAGATGCCAGCGAATTTCTTCCCGCTTAGCATTTTGGTTTTTATTAGATTTTTCCCCAAATCAAGTGGTAGAATGTAAGGAATCACTGGATGTCGATAAATTTCTTTCCGCTTTGCATTTTAGTTTTTGTTAAGGGTTTTTTGATTTTTCAATATTAAGCGGTGTAGTGCAGGGAATCACACAAGGCTAGAATGTGTGAATGTAAAAGACGGAATTTTCATATTAATGAATTGGATCTCCTAGCTATCTCTCCCCCACCGCCCCCCGGCATGCTCATAGAATGAAAAGAGCGATGTGACTGGGCGGAAGGCGTTTGCCCGCAGCTCGCGGATGTTCCCTGTCAGTTTCGTCTTCGAAGAATTCGTTTTAAACCAACAGACTCGATCTGAAAAAAAGACCCGTTCCATTTCCTCAACAAAATTTCAGATGGTTAGCCTTCGATCTTTTCGATTTTATTAGTATTTTTATAATTATTCATCCCACAAACCATTTAATTCAGTTCTGCGGGATGCTGAAGGCACGATTGATCGTACGTAAACTTTGGCCCCTATTCTCAACCGTCTTTATGCAGAAAATCTTAGCGAGCGCAGTAAAAGATTATTTTTCTTGGTACAGTTATTTGCATAAAATGTGATTCGAGCGCTTATCTTGCCCTTTCTGTAATAACAACCAGTATCGACAACCTCAACACATCCAACCCTTTAAACGTAATTCATTTCCATATCACATCATCAGAAACAGGAATTGGCTTAACTGATTCGGAACTTCGACTTTTAGCCGGAAGTATGAGGCGCTATGAGTTAAGAAATATATATATATATATGTGTGTGCTCGTGTGTATTTTCATAGATGCAAACTGTGGAGAGCACGCATGGAATTTTATTGTTTATTTGTAAAAACTATAGAGTTTCATTTTTTAAAATCAAATTTCAAACCTTCTCCTGCTTAAATATGCTCTGCCGAGATAGGCAGAAACTCTTGTCGTGCAGATTTTCGGGTGGGTGAAATTAAAAAGCAAAATGAAAGAAAAAAGAGATACCACAACAATGATGAGTTTGTTTCGAGCCAAAATTGCTGATCGGCACAAGGGAGACAAAGCACTCTGTCTTCTTTCTGCCTCGCTTCCTGCCTGTCCTCACCGTGTTCTCTCATCCTGGCTAGCCATAAACCCACACTGCTGACTCAGGTATCAGACCCACGACTTTTTGTGAAATATAGGCTGCCCCGCTATAGATCTGTCGACAGAAGGCTCGCTTTTATCGCTGAAGCCACAGCAGATCTTAACGTCATTTCCGCTTCAGTCCTGTCCAGGCGGCATGAACAGAGCGTAGGGATCTTGCAGCACGCGCCTGTGCCATGCTACCTTCTCATG
This sequence comes from Lanistes nyassanus, assembly GCA_004794575.1. Taxonomy (NCBI): domain Eukaryota; kingdom Metazoa; phylum Mollusca; class Gastropoda; order Architaenioglossa; family Ampullariidae; genus Lanistes; species Lanistes nyassanus. The sequence continues at coordinate 25,427 of SMGT01013149.1, read as the reverse complement.
CTTTCCTGCTGGAAGAATGTTTACACGTTTTTCATCTTACTGATAGCCTGTCAGATCTTCAGCGTGCAATTTGCATATCTGGGCTGTCTAAGCCCGACGCTCTTAATAGATTTCAAACAGCCCGTCGTTGCCCAGCAAACAAGGTTATGGAAAGCCACTCCGCCCATATGTCGAAGCCTGTGTATTATCCTCAGCTACACAAACGAGAGCTGGCCGAGTCATGAATCATAAAAAGTCAGCTCGCAATATGATGGGGAAAATGAGGCAGTTATGTCCGCAAGCTTTTCTAAACAAGATAAGCTTCTGTCTGGCCAGTTTTACCAGAATAGCTTTCCCCGTTGAAGAAGGTTTCCCGGACAATGAGTCTTCTATGGAACTAGAAATGTTTTTAGCTACATTTTGAACTGTGCTTTTCAAAAATAATGTTATTACTGTAGCCTTCTAATCGCGATATTGTCATGTTGATGTAAAATCTTACAAAGATCGACTATTAGAAAATAAATTAACTATCATATGGATCTTATACATGCATTTCATGCTAATAGCTGTGGGACGTATAAAGGTGAAAAGAAGTAACAGAATCTTTGTGTCTTCATCTGTCACTCTGTTGCAAACACTGTCGCGCACGCAAAGATGTTTATGTTTTTAAAAGTACAATGCACGGTCCATGGATACAGAACGAACTAACCAAAGAGAACACGGACTGAGCGGACTCAAAATGGAGAGAAACGGGGGACAGGAATACAGACGGAAAGGGAGGGAGGGAGGATAGAAAGATGTGTGGACGGACAAAATAATTGGTTGGATGAAAATGAAGGAGTAAAGGGATACAGGAATCTGTAAGGAGAAAAAAAGCAGAAAAGCGATAGATTTTTCTAGGGTTAATTAGCTGAGAACCTGTGGCTGTGAGTATCCGCTTAGCTTCCGTGTCTTGGCCTTGGCTGTGTTGCACGGCGTTCTTATCGTCTGTTTGTACTTAATTTAGCACGAATTATACGCAGGATGAACGGACCTTACCACTTCTCTTTTGACTGGAAGGATTTATACAAACCCTCGTGCAACCCAAGCCTCGTTTTCGTGTTTATGTGCCAAAAATTACCACAGCTGAACTCGCGAAAGAATTTTAATTAGAGCGATGCCTTTTCGCAAACTATCTGTAATGTCAGGCCGAGAGGACAGGAGCGCCAACAGGGAGGTGGATGGGGCCTTAGATTTGTTTGTAATGATCCACAGGTGGAACCACTCTTTAAGGGAGAAACGCTTTGCTTATGTGGGCTCCAAAAACTGTTTGTGTTGCCTCTCCACACGTGAAATCACGTAAAGCGATAGATTAGAGTTTTCAAGTGTTAATTAACTAAGGACCTGAGGGCGTGAGTATACGTTCATTACACCATACCATGGCCTAGGTCCTCATTTCATTGGCGTTCTTATCGTCTGTCTGAACGTAAAGATGCACGTGAAGTACACAGGATGAACGGAACTCACAAGCGCTCTTACCGGAAGGGCCGTTGCAAGCAATTACGCAACTAGGCTTTTGAACATAACAGAAACTATGGACTCACGATGTTGAAAATTAAGAACCGTTGGTGCTTATTATCGTTCTCATTTATCACGCAGTCTGAACAAGATTTCAGTAATCTACAGACACGAGAAGATCAATTGCAGACGTGGGAATGAAAATAAAAGAGTGTGTGGCGGGAGGGCTTATAATACAGACCTTCATTTACGGCGTTCAAAGATATCTTTGCGGTCTCCACACCACAGGTCCGCGCATTTATGCAGCTATATAATACGCGCACGACTATGCGCGCTTTTCGTAGTTATCATGTGACAAACGCGATTAATACAGGGTTTGATATTTCTAATTTGTTCAGTACAATGTAGAAATTCTATTCTCTTTGCTGGACTTGGTGAGACGCTATCGTGAATATGCATAAACTTTGACCTTTAACTCCAGCATAGCGAAGCTCGAACTACTGATATCAGAATTTCATCATATTTCTTTAGGGTATTTTGATTAATTAATTGAATTAATTAATTGTATTGAAGGTCCTAGCTTCGTAGCAGTGGAAAATGGCCTCGAGATCCAACGCATTCCCTTCTTGCCTAATTTCTTTGCTATTATCAGGAAAGTTTGACGTCCTTCTTACATCATATGACATCACTTCTAGAAGTTTTACCGCATATGAATAATGTAGTTAAAGAAAAGACAGGCGCAGAAGGCTAGCGTGGATGGAGGACAAGATAAGAGATGGAAGAAACAGGAAACAAGAGACAGAGACAGAGGTAGATTGAGACAAGACGTGGTGTAGAAACAGAGATAGAACATTAACATTCACATAACAAGCTCATGAATAAGGATAGTTTTGTGAGTGAATCCTATCCCACAGTTTCTGCTCTTGGGTATGAACTAGTGACTACGAATAACTCTTGCTAAAAATAGACTGCTCGTGCGCGTGATAGAAAGGTGTGGAGCTGTGCAGCACCTATTGCCAGCGTCACAAAACGTTTGCTCCACCCCGACCGTGCGTTGTCGCGTTTGTTGTGCAATCAGAGGACTGCATATATTGGATCTTGATTTTGTGTTTTTTCACCTGTCTGTTGCAGTGTCCGCTGCTAGACCTCTTCGCTACACGCTACCCACCTTCATTGACACCCCCACCAACATCACTGCCTACCGCGGCACAGACGTCGTATTGCCGTGCGCTGTCCACAATCTGGGTCCCAAGTCGGTCAGTGGCCTTTGTCCTTTAGCCTCTGGCCTCAGTGGTTTCACTTTGGAATCGAACAATGAAGTAATATCATCTTGCTTTCTGAGTCTTTGCCCTTTCAAATCCCCCGCATATCACTTCGCTTCTTATTGGCGTAATGTTTAGTTATTTGCAGCCGAAACAATTCGCATAGTCGTCTGTGATTCACGTAGTCTTCTGTGATTCACATAGTCGTGTGTGATTCACATAGTCGTGTGTGGTTCACATAGTGATTCACATGGTCGTGTGTGGTTCACATAGTGATTCACATGGTCGTGTGTGATTCACATAGTAATTCACATAGTCTTGTGTGATTCGCTGGGTCTTTTTAACTCTTCCGATTAATAAGTGGCTCTGACCCTTTCTTAACTTTGCGGAGGAAATTAAGAAAACACCCAAAGTATTTGCCGAAACTTATCCAATAGCGTGTCCTACAATAATTCCAGACTTAATTTTTGTGTAGCAGTCAGACCTAAAAATCAAACTCCCAGTACATTGGCATGCCAGTAAAATGCGGATCGTGAATAAGTAATAACCGAGGTCTTGCCGGAAACGCCAGAGACCGACCTTCTGAATCTCCATCTCGTTTCAGTCTCGTGCGGTCTTGACAGAAGATGCACCTCCCGAAGCCAAAACCAATACCGCGCGATAACATAAACAGTCGTCATTTTACTCCTGCTTTCAGAAACAGGAGCGGAACGTCGAATGTAACTGTACTTGGACTTGACATACTGTTAGGCTGTCTGAGTCTAGCCTTCGACCGCTGTTGGCCAGAGTTTGACAGATCCGCCTCCATCAATCAGTCTGTCTGAATCAGTTTGGATTAGCCAGAGGAGTGCTCTAAAGAGCACTCACCATTTGTCTTTTGTGGGGAGTGGGGGTAGGGGGTAGGAACGACACTGTGATAGGTATTGAGTGTGTGGGGGGGGAGCGCATACGTATGTGTATTGTGAGTAGGTTTTGTTATGTGCGTCCGTGCTTGTTGTGTATGTGCGTGAGTTGCGTGCGTGCGTGCATGTGTATGTACGTAGGTATGCGCGGGGGAAAGGGGTTTGTCGGGGGGGGGGGGCAGAAAATTTCGACGGTCTTCATGACGCCTTTACACTTTCTCAAAGAGAACAGGAAGTTGGAACGAAAGGTCTGAAAGGAGTTGCAATAAGTTTCGCATCTTCTCAACGTAAATGTCGCTGTACCTTTTCACCATCTTTAATTTACGGGTGCATTTATGAAGTCCCGAAACATGTATGAGAGAGCTGCACGTTGTATCATAGTTCGCACTGCTTTCAGTGCACATCAACGAGACCCCAGGGGTCTTCATTATGGATTCTCCGACCACCTCGGTGGTCTAGTAGTTAGACTTCCGTTTCCGAGGCGGGAGGTCGGTGGTTCGCACCCCGGCCATGTCATACCTAAGACTTAAAAATTGGCAAACAGTGTTGCGTTGCCAGACGCCTGGCACTATGGGGAACAGTACATGGACTGGTTCGCCTGGTGTCAGTATAATTTGACTGGGTGGAACTGAAGCCTGTGTGGTGACAGCAGTTTCAGTGTAGCACCAAGTTTTTGCGGCGGGACGTTAAGCAACAACCAATCATTATGGATTCTCCAATATGTAAGGAGTGCACGTATGTATGTATACTCTTACCAAAAGGACGCTAATTTTAGTCGAATCCCGCGTTAGCTATAAACGCGAACAATACTTTAGTGTCATTCATCGCAGCGCCATTCGCTGGTTGGTGTGAATGCTTCCTATGCCTACATAACAGAGCATTTCGTTTATAAACATATTGCTTACACCTGGATTCACTTATAAGCATCCTATACCCAGCCCTGAAATGTGTTGCACGTGCATTCGTATCCCCTTTCCTCCTGTTACAGTGTTACACAAGGCGATCGGGCAGTGACAGCCGGTTTGCATGAGCGTTCTTATCTGATATCTGCACTTGCACTCATAAGGCCAGTTCGCCCTAGGTATTTTACGTTTACTTTTGCGTGTGAACAGAAGATGCGAACGCGTATGCAAGTCAGTTCAAGAGAGCAGCTGATGCGAACGCATGTGATATCCAAGTCCACCCCTGTGTGCCGTAGCACCGCGCGCCTTCAACAGGGTACAGAAACTTCAGGCGCTACGAAAGATGTCGCACAGCCAACAGCAGGGATCAGAGCTAAACTAATTTTCACCTGCGTGACATCCAGTACAGTCTTTAGAACTTTTGGCAAGCATCTGTCAACTGCTTGTTGTAGGTCCCACGATGTTCACCCCGATTCTGTCCTGTATGAACGGTGCACCGGACTTTTGGATACAAGCAGGCGCTAGTCGTGAACAGGTCAGCTGACCCGCAGGGCGCGAGTGCATAGTGAAATGCACTGCACACTATCTGGGAAAGAAGTTAGAAGAATTTCTGGTGAATGGCACGACCTGATCTGAGGTAACAGGCAACGGCTTCATTATGCGGTGAGCCGGCATCCATCAAAACTCCCCACTCACATCGTGTTTGCACGAAGGGTGTTGCCAGACGAAAAAGCACGCGCGGGCATGATGTCACGAGAGCACAACGTATTGCCACACGAGCCGTGCGCGTCATTGTGTGTGTGTTCGATGGGACATCTGTGGCGTCTATGGAACTCGCCATCTGTGTTGACAGACGTACGCTGGTAGATAATGCAGGGTCAGGTGCAGACGATGGCTAAACAAGGCGTTGTATTTTCTCAAACAGTTGCAAGCATATTGACAGGCGCTGATCTTGTCCCTGGTGGAAAGCTTGCACAGAGGGTGTTTCTGATTCCGGTGCCTTGATATTGAGTAAACAGACCGAAAACAATGTCATATTTCTCTCTTTTTTTTCTCTCTACCCTCCCTCTCTCTCTCTTGCACGCACACACACGCGCGCGTACGCACGCACACACAAACACTCACACACGTACCCACGTACACACCTACACACACACACAAACACACACACACACTACAGGCTCACACACGCAAGGTCACTCTCTCCTATTCCCTATATCTCTCCTCTACCACTCTCTCTCTCGCACACTGATCAGTTGTTTCTTTCTTTTTTTCTTTCTATCTTTCGTCTGTCTGTCTCTCCGGGAGCGAAAGAAAAGATGAACGTAAGCCATAGATGGAAGGAGGCAGAAAGATACTTTTGATATTTTGTTTCCATTTTTACTGTTACATTTAACATTCGAAAATGAGCTGATCTATATAAATCAGACTTCTGGGTCGTATAATTTGCAAATGCTTTTGTTGTTGTTTTGTTTGTTTGTTTTAATTTAGAATGTACGTTTGGCGCACGAAAATGAACTGATCTACTCAGATTACTGGCTCGTGTAATTAGCAAGCAGTGTTTTTTTATAAAAAAAACAGGTGGTGTGGAAGAAATTCAACCAGGTACACCCCATCACCATCGGGGAGTACGTGTACGACCCGGACTCGAGTTTCGCTGTGGAGAGGCCGGAAAAGCACGAAAGCGCTGAATGGAATCTGCGCATCAACGACGTCCAGGTGAAACACGCGGGCACGTACGAGTGCCAGATCACCACC
>SMGT01013149.1:1948-15140 GCA_004794575.1 Lanistes nyassanus | reverse complement strand
ATATATATATATACACACATCATACATATATATATACACACACGCATGCATATATATTAGCTGTCAGTGTACGTGCAGAAGATTTGCGCTTCTTTCTCAAACATCTTCCGAAAAAGAGTTCTAACCGTTTATTTATTGGTTTTGATGGGATTTCTGCATGGTTTTACTGTATGAACTTGACTGTCCACATTGTCGTTGTTTTGCCTTAAAGTGGACACGCATGACATGCTTATGTCTAATGTATGGCTGACCTTTCTGTCCACTTTGTGTAGCTTCCTAGTAACCGCATGAAAACATGTCTGTCCGAAAAATGTAAGGCAAACAATGTGTTTTCATTGTGCCCTCGCTCATCGCAGAAATATTAAAAGTGATGCCGTTTCAAACTTCTTTCTTAAAGACTTCGTGAGATCGATGTTCACCAAAATGTTTTAGACTCTATCATTATTTTATGTTTCACTTCGTGTTTGCTTTATTTTTCTTTTATTTTCCCGCTCAGTTTCGCGCACTCTGTGATACACAATCAGGTTTTGCCGCAGTTTTTCTGACGAAAGACCTGCTATATTTTCTAAGCAGCGATGGATATCGGTTGGCGATCATAGGCACTAATATTTACTGGTCTGTGGAGAAAAACAGTACATATCGTCATCGACTTGAAAACTCCACACACACAATGCTTTCTTTACTACAATGTCATGATGACAGACCAATTGTGGCTCGCCCGAAATCTACCCAGTGATAGTGAAACTGTTTACTTATCGTGCCCAAGAACGTGCAATAGATCATCTGTAGACGGTTCTCCATTGAAAAAATTCAGAGAGTGAATATTTTCCTTTAAAGATACTGTATAATGTACGTGGATATGTTTTGATAACAGAGTTGGTACGAACGAAATTGTGCGATCAGCTCTGACGTGACGAATTGGTATCCTTTCAAGATCTTAATCTGGTCATAAAAAACAGCACTCTGACAAAACTTGGATGCAAAATTGTGCTTGAGACTTGTAAAAAAACCTTCAAAATTTACTAGAACTTCCTTTTTTAATAGTTTTAGTGTTTTCCTGTCGTTGTGTCTTATGTTCATTCAATTCCTGCAGCCACCTAATTAACACGATGTATTAGTCTAGCAGCTTTAATGCAAACGTGGTTTTGTTGTCACTTATTTCAGTAAACGTGTTATTATGAGAAGTTATTTAGAGGTACTTTACTACTGGAGAGGGGGCAAAAACAGACGCTGAAAGAGGTCGATAAAACGACAGGAGTCCGAATACTGGTGTGGTTTACAAGAAGCGTCTTGATGATAACACAGGCAAAGGTTGGTTGCACGATAGAAAGCCAGCGGCCAGCGGACAGATAATTTACTGACTAGGATTAAATTGGATCCTTCCTAAAAACGCATAACCGTCCTCAAAAACAGAGCACTAAACGTCCAATAAATTCGGATCACGTGAGGTTATTTCGCGGCAGACAATACTCTCTGTATCAGGAAAAAAGTAAATACGAAAACACTTGAAAGCAACAACACGCAAAATAAATCCAATAAACTCTGATGACATGACGTCATTTTTGCAGAATTTAACGTCCATTTTGTCCTTGGATGATGAACAAAAATTTTAGACAAACTGCAGTATCAAAACTATTTCTTCTTTGACACGTCCACCTGAATGTGATTGACTCGGTGGTCTGGTTGTTAAAGCGTCCGCTTCCGAGGCGGGAGGTTGGTAGTTCGTATCGCGGCCGAGTCATACCTAAGACAAACTGTCTATCTAGTAGCTGCCCTGCTTGACGCCTGGGAACCGTTTTAAGACTGGTTAGCCCGGTATGAGTATAACGTGACTGGGTGGGACTAAAGCCCGTGTCGCGGTCCCACATGTGGCAATACGTAAACTTTGTCTAAGCGACACCGTTCTGATATGCACATTACGACTGGACACACACCAATATCACATTGGTGTAATTTTACTGTCGAGTAAATGAAACCACGGTTATTTTGCCATACTGATACTTTAAAAGGGGAAGTTGGAATGTCAAAGCAGCCAGTGATTTGCAAACTGTAAAACCGAAGAGAATTTTAAAAGTACGGAGAACATTACTGCTAACGCGTGAAAATCGCCTAAGCTCAATGTTAAAGAATGCGTATACGTTGGCATGCAGTTTTACAGGAAAGAAGCGTACTAGTTTTACCTCGAGAAAACTAATCTGAGCAAACCTTAGTACAGCCATCGCTTAATTAAAAAAAAAACTGAAAATCTCTGTCAGGCAAGTGCTTCCTGTAACGCTACTGCTTAACCCGAAATTGCATGCATTACCTGGCATGGCTTCCTACAAACTACCTGGAAGCACGCCCTCATGCCACAGTCTGCCCAACGCTTGTGTCCACTAACCCCTGGCTTTCTGTCGTTGCAGGCATCAGGCTGGACGGCAGTATGTTCGTTGAGAAGGGCATGCCCATCGTCCTTAACTGCACAGCCACGGCCATAGATTACCGCCCCAAGGGCGTGGACTGGTTCAAAGATGGCAACAAGCTAAAGTCCGATGCACACACTCTCATCACCGAGTACCAGTCGAGCGAGACCAACATCTTGCACAGCACCCTCGAAATCCTGCGCAGCAACATGACCGACGCGGGCATGTACGTGTGCCGCAGTTCCAAATTCCACGTGGCCAGCCGCAAAGTCATTGTGCTCAACAGTGAGTCTGCTTTCCCACCCGAAGGCGTTTGCTGAACCGGCCGGACTAGCACGCCGGTTCAGCAACGCCTTTAACTCACGGATTCCCACCCTCTTGTTTACCGTCTTGCACTCTGCAGTACTTCTCAAGCTTGCTTCGCTCTGTGGTGTGGCTGGAAGCGCGTTTATAATTGTTTTCATCGCAACCGAAGTGTGCACACAGGCCGACCCTTTCGCAAGATTCCATATTGTGGTAGCTTTGCCGAGTTGAGTTCTGTGCGATATGTCGCCAACACAAGAACTCCTTGTCGTTATTTTCTTATTATTTTGTGGATGAGAATGTGTGTTGCATGTTTGAAAGAAACGCGTTGGACTGGCATTTCGGCATTTCGGTCAAATTTACTTTTGTTTTCGTTTCTAGGGGGGTGGAATGGGAAGGTTTTTTTTAAATTTGTCTTTTTATTTCTTTAGTTTTCGCGGATAAGAGGATGTGTTACGAAAATCGCATCTGTTGTCGTCGAATATCGTACCCGACTTCCCACCATCACCTTTCTTTCTGTTCATGCTTACTCGGCATCGTTCGTGTGTGGCACTGGGGTAGTTTTTTTTAAAGTACAGATAAAATCGATGCACTCTTAATCATCGGAAATAAAACAAACAAACAAACAAACAAAACCCCCACCGATGTGTTTCAGCGCAACCACTCGTGGGAGTCGGTTTAATGCTGAGGTCAGAAGGAACGCGTTCTGAACGCCGATGCATTTGTCATGTCCACGACGTCGGCGCTAATAACTAATCATTTCAAAGGCCATTAACTCCGTTCGAAATCCGTGTAACAGGAAGTCTGAGGGTAGCCAAACCTTAACATAAAGTATTGGCTCCGTCCTGCTCAAGGACTATAGTTTATTTCAGACGTTCAGCCATTCAGAAAATGTTTAGCATCGTCACCCTTAGCAACTTCGTTGCATTAGAGATGCATCAGAAATGCATTAGAGTAAACAAGTCTGACTGACAGTTTTCGGGGTCATTCTAGATGGAGACCGACCGATGAGAAATGAGAAAAGCAAGTATAGTTTAAGAATTTGAATCCCGGTCATGGTCCGACATCTTAAAATGTCATGGTCAGAGATCATAAAGTGCCGTGGTCCGTTATCCTTAAATATCGTGGTCAGACATCATAAAATGTTCTGTAACGGGCTCAGCACAAGGCAGTATCAAATGCATGCATCCGTTCATGTTTTGAGTTTCTGGCGTTAGCGGAAGCTTCTTCTATGTGCTTAAGTTGCTTTTGAGGTTGTGAGATTGTACAAGTCATAGAAAAAATAGAAAGAAGTGTTTATGCTGCTTGTGTGTGTGCGTGTGCATGCGTGTGCGTATATGAAGGATATTTGCACTAGCGTCTACGTGTATGTAAGTGCAATTTGCAATTGCTTGTTACAGAAAATCTGTTCACTTTTTCTTTTCTGCTCTTTCAGCGGAGTCTTCAAACAAACGCAGAGGTATGTTTTAAATCGTTGTTGTAAGCCTCCAGGTGTTGTTCTCTTAACAGTAACTCAATGTTGTATCTCTGAGGTTTCGTAATCACGTTTCGAAAACAATCATAAGCTTATTTGATGCAACTTAAAGACAAAAACGACCAACGCATTTGGGTAAAATGTCTGATTGAAATACTGCCGTAAACATTATCTCATTGCATTTTAGAAATAAAACGACTGGCTCTCCAAATTCAGTCATTCTTACGGGGGTTTTGTTTCCTTGTTGCAGAATCGGAAGCAGCTAGTGAGACGATGGGGGAAAAAGTAGGTTCTAATTTATACGGAGGTGCCAACGGGAATCCTGGCATGGCGGCAAGTTCCGTTCTGCTGTCCTACGCGCTTTTGTGTTGGCCTCTCCTGCGAGCAGTCATGGCACACGTGTCAGGACAGTGATCGACGGTGACACGGAAGATACTCAGGGTATCTCCACAATAATACGTCCTCAAAAACAGCACGTGACTGCCGACGTAATAGGGTTCCTGTTCAGCTCGCGTCTAGGGGCCAGCAACTTCAGACCTCTGATAAGCCCTCCGTCGGCGTTTGCATCTTCTAGTGATGCGAGGAATGGCGTCGTTTTCCCCCAAGCTGTGGTTTTTGCTGTTGTGTCGGTACGTGTCTCTGTGATGTTAGTACGATCACCATAAAACTTGGCGCCAGCCGGCCTGTACAGCAGAACGATGAAAGATGATATCCCCCCTTTCATAAAACTGGCTAATCTCCATCAGAACGTCAAATAACGTCGAAGTCTAGAAGTTCCCCTCTTTTATTGGCATCGTAAATTGGAGCGTCAGAAGCTAGCGATCTTCATCTAATCCGTACCAAAGATGCTAATCGGGAGAAGCTAGCTTACGGAAAACAGGCTGAACATGTGTGCTTTACAAATGTAAACAAACTTTATTTGAACAAGAAGCTTACCTAAAGCGTGAATTGCCGTGAACTGTTCAATCTGTTCAGCTCTGTACAACGTCCACGGGTTGTGAATACCTCAAATTGGTTCATAGCTTGTTCTGAGGCACCTGAGTGTTAAAAAATCTCTTTCCTAAGTTTACAACCGTTTGTCCAAACCCCCTCCGATTTCAAGAAGGAAAATGTATGATTCACAGTAAAAATTTATCCAAACCACAGCACCCTAAACTTGTGTACGGTGAACTGTGCAAATATTGCAAGAGACAAAAGACTTGCATGTCAGTTATGACAGATCCCACAAGACTGGGAAAATATAAAATTTTCGCATTTTGCTTGTCCAGAACTATTAAAAGCAAAGAAAGAGCTGAAGGCTGCCAGACACAGAAAAAGCTCCCAGCCTTGTTTTGGAAATTGGACTCTTGTGTTTTACTTTCATTTACAGTGGATGGGTGGCGCTCATACCTTCGGGATTCTCATCAGTGTCCTTTCTCTGAGAGCTCAGGAAAGGGCGGGAAACTATTATAATAAGGGAGAGAACGTGTTGTGTCTTAATATTTTTGGCATTCAGGGAGATTACAAGAGTCTGTTGGAGGGATTCAGCTCAAGAAGACGACATACCGAGAGGCTGCGCGAAGAAAATGTGTGTACATATTTATATTGAAGCCGAATATGGCTGATATGGCACACGATTCACGAATGTCTTTTTTTAACATCCATCTGTTGAAATCAGAGATAGAACTACAGAGATAATAAGTTGGCATGTAATTTAGTGCGGCTGTTTTCCATTTTTTAAGTAATTTTTAGTTTTTACACTAAATTTAATTTTGCAAGTGATATTTATGAACTGAATGCCTTTTAAGCTTATGATTTCTTTCACAGAAGCAACAAACTCACTTCTGATTTCCTGAATCGAAATAGAATATAAATGTCACACAGCTCTTCTGTCCACAAGTCGGGATATTTTTAGGCTGGGATTTTTTTTAGCAAAACAGAACAAAATCATGGAACACAAACTTGGAGGAGACAGAATAACGGCATCTCGCCGTCATGCTGGCACCTTCGTCAGCAGAGATGTAATCCCAGCTTGCACACTTTTGCAGGCCCAATATTGGCCGCTTGTGGGCCAATATTTGCCACTTGCAGACTACTGTTGGCTTCCTTTGGCCACCTGAGTTGTTTTAATTCGTTCTTCTTTCAGAAAACCTGTGTTTCTTGTACGCAGCGTTTATTGAAGGTAGAGCCGTGGGGGGGGGGGGCGGAAGTATTTACAGAGTTTTCACTAGAATCGTACAAAGGATTGGGTGAAGGTGAATTAGTTTCCAATCCTGATACCTTAATGAATTTTTTTATGTCAACAAACCATTTGTAGAAATGCAAGCACTTCGATCTTCAGCATCTATCGATTATTTCCTTTAGGTATTAACAAAGATTATCATACCTCACGTGCACGCCCGAGTTGTTACGTACTTTTGCATGCATGTTGGTGGTGCCTCTAAGCTTCTGTGCGTGCGTGCGTGCGTGCGTGCGTGCGTGCGTGCGTGCGTGCGTGCGTGCGTGCGTGCGTGCGTGCGTGCGTGCGTGCGTGCGTGCGAGCGAGAAAGAAAGAAGCCTTGCAGTGAAATGATACAGCTTATGAGGGAAGTAGCTACCGGATCACTCCTATTCAGAGCTGGAATCAAATCTTTTAGCTGCATTTCGTTTCATGTCGGGAGCAGTCTTAATCGTGATAGGATCAGTTTGCCGTAAACTTTCCACCCCGGTGCTGACATGTCGAGTGGCTTGGCACTCCAGTGTGGAGACAAGCGAGAACACAAGGATACTGCACATTCCGACAGTTCACCTTATAGTTTGGGTTGTTACCGTATGTCGTTATGGGGTAGGTGAAGGGATTGGTATGGTAGAAGAGCCACAGATGTTAATCAAGAAAATTTTGTCAATATAATACGTTCTCTGGTTTTCAAACACTTTACACAGTTCGGTAAATCTAACTGACGAAAACAAAGTGAATAAGACAGATGTTTTTCAGTAGAAATGCAGAAAGTTTAATCAAGTTGAGAAATTGGATGGAAACAAATTTTCCCGCACAATAGTCAGTCGGGGGTTCCATTTCTGAGTAAATTGTAATTACTGCTTACTGACAAAATTATGCAGCTTGCCGCGGCACCATTTCGTTTTGCCTGCATTTTTTCTAAAATTGAGATACATTGTTGGATTGTGAAAACTTTAGAATGGACATTTTTATTCACTTTGTTAGAACTCAGACAGGAACTGTATTCAACTTAGTTTCAAGTGCTGCGCGGTGTTCAAAACTGCCTAGCCATGGTCCTGGTTGGTAGGTTGGCTGCTTATTGTTTATCGGTAATTCAGCAACGCATGGCGGAGGTAGGATAGGAAGGGGTGATGAAGGCAGTAGAGGAATAAACTGGTCAATCCAGAAAAAATATCCCAACGGCTATTCCTGTAAATAGGTGCCGGAAACAGTATCCGAACCCACCACCAATCACGCGTTACCGCTATTCCACGAATCCTCCCCTTCCCCCACCCCCCACCCACACACATCATGGGTCGGCTTGCATGAGTGTTTCTATCTGCACTATCGGTAATAAGAGTGGTCTTAGTGCCGATTCCTCCTTTGTATTTTACGTGCATCTTTACGTATGAACAAGAGATACAAATGTTCGTGCAAGCCAGCCCTGGCTAGCTGACAGCTCCTAGTATCCAATATAAATATTAAGTAATGACTCACAGTAAATTACCTCTAATCTTATCAACTGAATCGCCTCTGCAAAAAGATAATTTAAAAGGCTCAGAAGTCTGGATTCTATTCTAAGTACAGTTTAAATTAATGGCAGTGAGTGCTAGTTGACCGGTTAACACAATCTTTACAGGTGTCAATTGAGGTCTGCAAACCAGAGATCTATAGTTCTGATCTGTCGTATTTTCTGTTCTCTTAGCACTTGGCTGAATTTCAATGCAAAAAATAAAATTCGACCGCGCTCTAACATGCTGAGAACTGGGCGCCCTGATTATAATTTAATCGCTGCGAAATTGAAGAAAATGAAATGTTAGTGGCGTAGAAGGTTAAAACCCATAGTTCCCTCTGCGCTAGCAGCCCGGCGTAAAGTATTTAAGCCAATATCAGAATCACAGCTGTGTGGCTTTCGCACGTTCTGAGTCGGTAGTGAGTGTTGGACGTAATTTGCACAGCAGGCATTTTGGCAGCACAAAATCTCTGAAAACCTACTTCTCGTTCGTTATATTATACCTTCTTGGTTTGCATCATTGTTACATAATGAAACATTTTAATAGTATTTACCACAATTTGCAAGGCTTTTTGTAAGAAAGAGAGAGAGAGAGACTGACATTCGAAACGATTACGACATGAGCTTGTAATACTATCTTAGAGTGCTTGGACTTCAACCACGTGCAATACAGCTACACTGCGCGTCTGCTTCAGAAAAAAATGGAAAAAAAACGTGAAGACCTTGGATATTATTATTATTATTATTTCGCTTACGTTGTGCGTTGAAGCAAAGGGCTACATGTTGTATTTCATGACACCGTTGCGCGATGATGTTCTGATGTTTCCTTTCATGCCACCTGTGCCTCAGTGGGATGGGTATTTTGTGCGGTCAGTTCTGGATTTTGCAGCCACGTGACCTATTTCCTTCGTGGCTTATCCTGAGGATAAAGCTGTCCCCAGAAATGTGGACCGAGGGGCGGTTGTACTTTGCAAGCTGACAGACGGCTATTATTTCCGACAGACGAACAGTTCGATGGAGACCCTGCTCAGTCGGAAGTGAGTCTGTTTTAGAAGCACTTTGGTTTTCTGGGTTCTAGCATAGGCCTTCACCGCAGGCCTTGTCTACGAGCGCCACCAAGCGAGGACAAAGGTCAAAGGACGATCCCATTATCAGAGCAGGAACAGTGGTACCTTGGATATACTGTTAAAAAAAGAAGTAACCTTTGCTGCAGCAAGACGGGCAATTGATCCTACGAGAAATGTCTATAAACAACATACGACTAAATTTAGTTGTATTTCTGTGCTTTTCACGTTGTCTTCAGAATTGTGACCTTCAGATTACTTGTTTGACCTTTGATCACAACGGTAAGGTGCATAATCCAAAGCATATATTTACCTTCCTGTCGATTTGTGATTTTGTTTGCTTGTTTTTTCTTTAAATTTTCATTAAATTTAAAACAAGGGAACTGGACCAAGCTAAGACATGACAAAGACAAAGACAATCTACATGTTTCGGGGCACAACCCCTTCATCAGGACGACACAAAAACGACGAAAAAACGACAACAATGAAAACAGAAGAAAAAGACTTAGCTTCAGTAGATGTGATGCATGGGTTGGACAGCCTTTGTCATGTTTTAGCTTGGTCCAGTTCCCTTGTTTTAAATTTAAGGAAGGTTTTTCCTCCAAGCGGCAGTCACCTGTTTTTCTTGTAAATTTTCATTATTTTAATTATTGTGACATACGAAACCCAGAGTCGTGAATTTCACGAAAGTTCCATTCACCCTTTTTAAAACGGCCATCCCGTGATTCAGATGGCGGAGAGATTAACACAGTTTACAACCATTTTGCCTCTTACTACCTCAGACGACACACAGCTACTTTCAGAATTTTTAGGTATTTCTTGTCGTGCTTCAGAACATCAGTCAGCATTGCTACTTATAAGGCTGCTACCCTGTTTAGAAAACGAATTTCATTCAGCTCATCGAGCTAAAGTCAGCTGGTGATAATCATAAAAATGCTTGAATTTCAAAGTTTGTCACAGCCACAAATGGCAGACCAAAGTTCTGCTGAGAACTCATGTGAAACATTACAGCAAAGCCTGTCTCACCTTCCTTTTTCTTTAACAGCATCAGTTAGTAGATAATATTCGCAATCTTTGATATGACAAAACACATTTTTCGCTGCAGAAATGTGTTCGCCTCAAGTTCACTTTCATTCTTAAATAACGATGTATTTAGTCTTACAGCCTTAGAAAATAAATGTGTTATTTTCGATTCTGTTACAAATGTTTCTTTCTTCAACTCATCTTTTTTCATCAGATTATGTTTTCGAAACACACGGAGTTGACTGCGCCAAGAATTCAACCGGAGATTTTAGAACGCTGATCAAAGGATACTTGATAACTGCTACTGTTTATTTCTTGAGTTTCTTTGCACAGGCACTGATTCTTCTGCCTCCGATATCGAGCAACAAAAATCTTGTTTCAACATTTTTATGATTGAAAAATGAAGCGATTGCCCACAAACACGCAAACTTTTTTTTATTCCATATATATATCATCAAAACATTATTCAAACATAGCCAAACCTAGGGTATATTTAATGACATACGCATGGCCAAATATAACCCATGAGTGCTCTTCACCACACTGCTCTAAGAAAATTTTGGAAGGTAGCTGGTGGGAGGGGTGAGAAAGCGATGTAATTCAGTATCACGATCAAATATATATTTACGTTCGCTGTTTGTCTGTCGGTATGTTTTATTTTCGTACTGTTGATGCACGTGAATCTGTCTTGTGTTAGAAATACTCACCTGTTATCCTCAATGTTCTTCACCTTACTTTCCGATTTGCTTTCTCTTGGTCAGGAAAACATGCATCTGTTAATTTATTGTGGACTCATTATTAATAAACTGTATGTGCGCGGTGACGACATATTAACCTGTCGGCGATTGCTATGAAGATGTAATGATGGAAGCAGAAATCCCATACGAAAATAGAACAATTCTCCTGCAGACTCACCGCAGGCGGTATTTTTATTTCACTTGTTTGTACTACTGTGCACTTGTACTAATATGACAAACTGATTTCAATTAAATAGTCTGTAAATTCTGTTTGTTGGAGTCTTTCGACTGTTATTGTAGCAGAAACATTTCATTGTGCTTTTGCGTCAACTTTAACCCTCTCTGTAAAGTTTCGTTCGCTCGCATTGCGTGTGCGCGCGCGTTGATACTGCGTACCTGTGCTCGTTGTGTGCACCCAAATAGTTGTTGGAATTCCTGTTTAGATTTGATACACATCTTACAGGCTGAGGAGGGGAGCATAAGAAACAGTCATACAACGTGTTCTGTCTAAAGCTTTGAGACATATGAAAGTGTGCCGTGTGACAGGGAAACGGTGTGTTTCTGTGCAATGCCTGTAGCTTCCTAACGATTACGATATTCATACATTCATATATTAGTTAACGCCACTTCACTGGAGACAAGCATGGAAACCAAAGCCTCTGAAGCTGATTGTAGTCACAGAAATGAGTGCTTTGTCAGACAGCCCCTTAACCAGACAGTCCCATACCCAGTTATTTATGCCATACACTTTTTCCTGTAAGTGCTACATTTGGTGATGATGAAACATTCGCTGAAAGGAATGTGAGAAAACATCTAGTTGTCAGGAAGTCACACAAACCGTTATCACACAGAAGCAGGCATGTGCACAACAAAAGCTGCAAAATATCACAAACTGTTTTCCAGTATTGTGTGGACTATCACAAGGTAAACTTTACAAAATTAGTTTCAAAATACTTGGCATATATGTACACGTTAGTGTAGATAGAAATTTGTCTCAATAACAAAATCATGACAATAGACTGCAGACAATAGACAATAGACGCTTTTGTTAGTGACATCGCGAACATTCGCAAGACAATTTCCGTTATGGATCTGGGAGTTGTAGCTTATTACACTTAAAAATGTGAATTTTTTATATTTTACCCGCGCTGTCTTTTCACTCTCAGCTGTAATCGTCTGTTCTCACTCTCAGGCTCAGCTTCCGTCCGGTCTTGCCTTACTGCAATGCCTTTTTCATTTGCACACTTTGTATTGATAATTGTCGGAATGGCTCCTTTCTTTAACTTTTTTTTAAAATTCTTGAAGCCAAGCGAAGCAGCCACATCATTTTCGTAGGTGCGTTCAAAGCACTCCCTCGTAAAATGGTCCTCGCACACGAGGTGCGATTTGTGCCACTTATACTCTTACGCACGACGAGCCAACTTGGCGTTCTTTAAATTTTCAAGCAACTTTTTACATAGTGCATACAAATCTTTTATTTTGCTGGATTCATAATCCCAAAAAAGCTCTTGTGGCTTCCGTCTACAGTAAACGATTTGCACTGTTCGTTGAAACAGCCGAACGCTTTGCACCGTGGCATGTTGAAGAATGCTTCTGGGGAACTGACGTCACCAGACCAGACGACAGCAGCAATATTTTGCTTTCATTCGCGAAAGAGTACCACAACATGGCGACGTCCGTGTACCACTATTTACCGAAATTAAAACGTGGATTGTATGGAAATAGTACCGATTCAGCATGAAATTTGGGCTGACAAGACTCACAACATCAATATACATATGAATTCATCTCAAGTTGAGTCTAGGGGTTTCCCTTTAACCACTAGCTCCACCGATGAAGCGGTCACAGTATTTGTGAACGTACTATACTTAACTCAAATAGGTGACGTCCATTTTCCAAACAGCGTCATAGCGGACGGAATTTTACAACTGATCAGTTTAGACCTTCTTAGCAGATGGCTAAACAGAGATCTACACGGACAGGTCGCCGGGCCAGAATACAAAAAGCTTTTGGTGTTCCGCGTTTAAACCGACTTCAGATCGTAAAGGCTTTAATTGATTTAAGCAACCCAGCAGGATCAACATTAAATTCAATTATCAGATACTAACAACTAACATATTCGGATTCTACTCGAATTACTCTTTCAGGAGATACTAAACTCATCAAACATCTTAATAGATTAAAATAAATAAAATAAAATGTGGATTTTTAACGCGCGAGAACACATTTCATGCACACTTCGCGCGGACGATGGACACAAACACTCTAGTGAAAACAACGAAACACACACACAGAGGGAGAGATGAACGCACCACTGACCAACAGGTTGGAAACAGATCGTCCTTCAGTCAACAGATGGGTGGAAAAGTATCATAAGAGACGATGAACAGAGAAAGTTGTAAGTTAATGCAGACAGGCAATCGGGACGTCAGTCAAGGTACTTGCGGAAAAGAAAAGTTTTTAAGTTTCGTTTGAAAGTCAGTAGTGATGGGGAGTGGCG
>SMGT01013148.1:184264-210446 GCA_004794575.1 Lanistes nyassanus | reverse complement strand
AAGTAGTATTTAATACTTTAAACTTAAAGTATTGTTTCCGTTGTGATGCAGAAGAATAGATCTTTCTAAATATGTTAAATACATTACTGGGAGTGTGGTAGTTTTTAATTGGCAGCTTTTTCAAGACGTGTAAATCTATACGGCCTCAACGGTTTTTTTTTTTGCGGGTCCCTGTGGGCTCAAAGAGTTAAGACCACTACACCACTACAAGACTAAAATAGAACTCACGGCCAGGGCAGAGCACATGACCTCTGCAGTAGCACCACCCAGAGTCTTGCAAAAGTTGTAGAAATCCTCAAGATAAGCCTGTCAATCATGCGGACATAAAAGTACCGTTTAATTATACCATATCACAACTACCATCTCTTGCAAACACTCAAGCTCTACAAATCTATAATCTAATATATTCAGCAGGAACTCCAAATATGCAATCTATTTAAACAACTGCCCAGTTCTCTGAATAACATTTGGAACCAAACACATGTATTGCCCAGTTCTCTAAGCATTTGGAACAAACATTCAAACAGCTGCTTATTTGCCTGATAAACACTTTCAAGAAAAAAATAAAAGGAAGCTGGTGTGCTATTCAAATACGCTAACCATGTTGTGATTTTTCCCCAAGTCATAATTATTTTTTAAGCTGAGCAATCCTAGTGTCAGGGTGAACACAGCTCACCTTGTACAGGGTGTTCCTGATGATCTCAATGTTCATCTCATCCAGGTCCTGTTCCATGATACAATCCAGGAAATATGGAGCTAAAATCAACACAGAAACAACCAGCATAAGCTGAAATACATCTATGCAATCTAAACACTCAACTAAAAACAGATATCACAAAATTTTAATCCATAACTTTTTTTTAAGAAATACAAAAATTAATCAATTTTTTCTACAATGACTAAAGCTTTAAAATGAAAACAAAAATAAAGAATCAAAATAATTTCTACCAGAAAAGACAGCATGAAAAATATTTGTGACAGACTGGGGAAAAGGGGCAGCATCTTACCCAGAGGAGTGTCGACCAGCACAGCATTATACAACTCTGCTGGGGTGGACGCAATATGGATGGCTTCCATCTGTTCAAAGCTGCCCAGTGGGTGACATTTGTTTATCAACTCAGCAATAGGGCGCTGATGTAAGGTGCCCGTGATCAGAAGGATGATGTTGTCAATCATGTATCCATATCTAAACATAATAACAACTGTCTTAGTAAATGTATATCTATATTAACATATCTTTATTTGATTATCAAGTACAACAACGAAATACACAAACTATTCATGGAAAGGCTAAGTACAATACTGAAAATAAACAAAATGACCAGAAACAGAACGCAGCTTTCATCA
Source organism: Lanistes nyassanus (assembly GCA_004794575.1). Classification (NCBI taxonomy): domain Eukaryota; kingdom Metazoa; phylum Mollusca; class Gastropoda; order Architaenioglossa; family Ampullariidae; genus Lanistes; species Lanistes nyassanus. Next base: position 209,099 of record SMGT01013148.1, on the reverse strand, counting down.
CTCAGCAACTGGCAAACGGATGCAGAAAGCAAGCACAAGAGAAACTATTGGGTTTAACGGTAAATGTGCCTGTTTCAAATATTTCATGCTGTTGGGTAATTATCAATTATTGACCTAGTGTATACAGAAGACAAGCAGCCAGTTGACCTAGCGTGAAATGTATACAGAAGACAAGCGACCAGTTAACCTAGTGTGAAATGTATACAGAAGAAAAGCGACTGGTTGACCTAGTGTGAAATGTATACAGAAGAAAAGCGACTGGTTGACCTAGTGTGAAATGTATACAGAAGACAAGCGACTGGTTGACCTAGTGTGAAATGTATACAGAAGACAAGCGACCAGTTAACCTAGTGTGAAATGTATACAGAAGAAAAGCGACTGGTTGACCTAGTGTGAAATGTATACAGAAGACAAGCGACCAGTTAACCTAGTGTGAAATGTATACAGAAGAAAAGCGACTGGTTGACCTAGCGTGAAATGTATACAGAAGACAAGCGACCAGTTAACCTAGTGTGAAATGTATACAGAAGAAAAGCGACTGGTTGACCTAGTGTGAAATGTATACAGAAGACAAGCGACCAGTTAACCTAGTGTGAAATGTATACAGAAGAAAAGCAACTGGTTGACCTAGCGTGAAATGTATACAGAAGACAAGCGACCAGTTAACCTAGTGTGAAATGTATACAGAAGAAAAGCGACTGGTTGACCTAGTGTGAAATGTATACAGAAGAAAAGCGACTGGTTGACCTAGTGTGAAATGTATACAGAAGACAAGCACTTACGTCATGTAGTCCAGGAACGTGGCCAAAGGCTCCAGACAGTGGGTGCGTAGATGCTGGAACTCAATTACCAGCTTCTCTCGCAGCTTGTCATCGATGACTGACACTGTGAGGGGACTTGGTTCGTTGGCCAGGAAGTTCCCATAGTCCGTACTCTGGAGGTGAAGCTTTAGATCTGGCAAACCAAGATGCAGTGAAAGCATGTTTCTTGAAATTTCTGAAAGCTGAAGCATAAAAGTGGAAATGTCTTCCACAAAATAATTTTCATATGTACAATGAAGGTCCCATATGGCATTCACAAGTGCTCTTGAACTGCATCCAATGATGGTCAAGTTTGTAAACAAAAACTGAACAAGCCAGGTAAAAGAGAACAAAAAACTAATCATGCAGCTAGCGCTAGCAGTATAAATATTTGTATTGAATTTGCAACAATTTACAGAGCTAAAATTTTAAAGAGTTAAGTTAACAGTGTAACATAGAACATGATCACAGACATTAATTATGGCTATACCAGCTATCTTTTGCATTTTCACAGTAAAATTTATTGGGCCCTTTTCATGGGTTTTATGGGGGTGGGGGGCAGAGTGGGGGAGTTGCTACAGATACTATTGTGGGCAGGAACCCAAATCAATGCAGTATCTTTTCAGTTTGCTTCTTTTCAGAAAAACAATTTCATGACTTGTCATGTGACATCTGCTACCAGATTGTATCTTCCCTAAGCTTCCTGTTTCTCAACATTTCTCAGCATGAGAATTGCGATGTCATTTGTTAGCTGCCTGGCATAAGCCCACAATCAGTCAGTGAATTTAATGAGTAGCCTGACTTCAGATACAGGTCATTTTTACCTGCTTGGCATAAATCCACAATCAACTGGCAAATTTAATGAGTAGCCTGACCAGATATACACAGATGGAATCTTGTGCTGGTTTGTTTTTACTATATTCTCTTTATTCTGCTGCCAGTTTGAGGCAAACGCACTGTCAGTTGCAGTTCCCCCAGGAAAATAAAGTGTTGTTGTTTAGTAACCAATCTACCCTGTTTTCCTGCCAACCTTTTTTTTTGGGGGGGGGGGGGGGGGGTGTGCGTGGTGCAGGTCATCTTTTTAAAAAAAAACAAACAGCCTGCAGTCCACGATAGTTCAGGAGCCTACAAGAGATGTAATTTTAGTTTTTACCCAGGCTTGCGTATATGCATAGCTTCCGATCATTTAAAGACGGAGAGCCTCCCTCTGATGAGAGGCTACTGTCTCACAAGGGCACTTTTAGGTGCGTCTGCTGGGTTTCACTTGCGTTAATCTGTTATCAAGAAATGTGTGAAGACACCACTTTTTATCACAATTTTTGTATTTAGCTGGGGTTTTTTTAGTATTAAAAGAAGTCTGAGGACAAAAAGACACACTTTTTGTAATTACAACCACTTCTCATGTCACTTTTATAGCACAGAATATGAACAGATAAATATAACAAAAACAATACCAATAGACACTTGTCAAGTCTCCGTATAACGTACATGCAAACCTTCCAGGCCACTACTCGTTTAGAAAGTGTTGTTCACCCTTGTGGCAGGTTTTCAATATACCACGATGAAGGCGTTGACTCTCTTAAAGGAGTAACAATCTTTGTGATCATTGCAAAACTGCACTACGCGTATACGGTATAGTCCTATGAATATGATATATACAGTAACACTAGTAACAGTGTAGTGTCGGACAGGACCCATCACTGTGATATGGAAATGGTACTTATTCCACAGGCAAATAACCTTTCCTATTTTAACATGCAAGAACATTGGAATAGATTCAGCAATAGCTACTGTGAAACTTGCGATCTCGGATGTTGACTGAAATAATGAGTCTGACAGTGACACTGTGACTGTGGAGCATCAGTGCAGAAATAAGCTATCCGGCTTTTCTTTCACCCACCTTCAAGTGTTTCACACTGAACAAGATTCAAATAATCCGACTGTTTAAGAATCCCTGATTTGAATCCTCTGACAAGACCTTCCAAGTATCCATGATCGATGTTGAATGTGAGCTCTGGAAACATTTTCAGACACTTCTCTGCTTCCCTCAGCCCTGATGTTGTCCCCAGAAGTGCCTAAATCACATGACACGCCACTGCCCCCTTTCGACTCGAAAAGAGAGATAACTCTACTAATGCGGTACAACTCGGACAAACGGTAAAAGACAATCCAACCGCCAACGTTATCCGGATAAACGTACCCATTTCGGCCGAGAGATGAAAATACCTATTAAACCAGCAATAAAACTACAGTGGGAGGATAAGTATAAAAAGGAAGCCAAAGGCACTATCGAGTAACGACCCGTGGTTGTGGGGACAGATTACACCACATGGATGGCCTGCTCGAGTGTAGCCTAAACGGCCAGGAAAGGGATCAACTTAGAAACGCTTTGCGCAACCATAACCTCGGCTTGTCATAAATCTACAATTCTCTGTGAACCGTCCACAAAAGATGAGGGAATACACAATGCAACTGACAACACAGGTACTAAACGCTCATCCAGATGTTAGATATATCTAAATAATACAAAACTAAAAAGGGGTGTGAACCACTAAAATGGTATCCAATAAGTTGTATGAAAAACGAATTGCAGATCACTAAAAATAAAATCAATGTATCAAAGTAAAGCAATGTCACAGGTTGCAAATCTTAGAGGTAGAAAACAACAATGTAGAAATAGGGCAGCAGTAGGATTTACCAACAAGGACTTCACCACTCAAGCCACTTACAGCCACCATCAGCAACAGTACCAGAAAAGTGACCAGCAACAGGGACTTCAAGTAGCCATGCACCACCAGCACAGAAAACCCAAACCTCATTTCCCTTCCCTCCGTTTGATCCCTTCCTTCCCCCACAGTGCAAAATCGCCGTGAGGTTGAAGCACTTTCCTTTTCCAAAACAACAAGGGGAAAATAACTAACATTATTTGGTTTATTGGCAGCTGATGGCATCATTCAAAGCCTTTGGGGTACAAAGTTTTATTTACTGTTGATTTTGTTGTTTAAAGAAAATTATACATGTGTTGCAGAAAAAAATAATTACTAAATATTTTATTCCATGGACATTATCTGGGGCTGGAGCAGGTTGCGGATTTCTGTTACTATTTTTCAAACATTTTGACCAATCTCAAGCAGACTTTTTAAATCAGGGGCTTGTTTAGTTTTGGGGGTTATTAGCTTCCAGTGTTGTATAGCCCAGTTACTGAATATAATTTTTTCAAATTCTACTATAATTTGTGTTGTGTTTAAGTTAATAGTTTTTCAAGATATTGTGTATTCATACTGTATTTTGCTGTTGTATGCATTACATAACATCTGCATATATTAAACTTTTTTTGTCAGACCAGTTTGCTGTCTGCAAATATGATGTATCCCTTTCAGTATATTTATATATAAATGATAGAGTGACTAATATGCAACCTGTTTGTAAAAAGGGTGGGAGGGGTAATGAGGACCTGGGAACATGTATATATGTGCTGCACACAGTTGGCTGGAGGCTGCAGCCCCTCTAAAATTGAAACGCTGCCCTCGCCCCTGATGATATCATTGACCAGGGGTGTGGATGGCCTGGAATGGCCATAGGCGCGTTGAAAAGTGGCTTGTGTCGGCATTTAGTCAAACTCAGGCAATTCGTGTGCTAGTCTGTGGTCAGGGTGCTGTTTGGCATACTGAATACAGTTACCTCCCTTGGACTAATCTTGCACATTGAATATAACGCATCAGCTTTACAGGGTGTGGTGCTAAGAGTGGTGCCAGGCGCCACCAAACGTCGTAAACATTTTATGCTACTGCCAACCATTATAGCACCTCAACTTCCGACAATCTGCTATCAGCGTGCGTACAAGAGATTGGACGCAGCAGAGACTGAGCTAGAGAGTACTTGGACACAGTCAATGAGTCATACGTCTAGCTGTGGGCGAAGCTATTTTTACGTTGTTTCCTTCGAAGAGCAGCACGTGTATACTGCATTCGACGAAATTCTGTGACTTTTCATTCGGTGAAAAGATTTGAACCTTTCTGCTCAATTTTTGGATGAAAGACAAGAAAGAAGTGATTGACGACTTTTAGTTATTCGCTCATTTAAAATTATAAAGTCTTATGTACCTAATAATGTGTTTCAAAACTGAGAATAGTTCTACTACGTTTTAGTCTTATATAATATATCCAAGGGATACATTTTAGCTCGAAGCAAAAGTGTGTATACACGAGTCTGCTGGGAGCATCCCTAGACGTTGTCTATGGATCATCGAAGCAATCTTATCGCTGTAGCAGACGATACCAGTGTTCGACATTTGATTGGCCAGAATCAAACCCACGTGGTTGATGCGGTTCAAGGTCGTTTTGCCCTATAAAAGGCAACGCGCGGCCGCTTTCTGCCTCTCGCCAAGGTTTGTCAGCAAGCGCGTGTAATCGCTCAGAGATCCTCCTTACGTTTTACTATGTCGAAGGCACCATATAAAGTTGGTATGTTGCTGCTGTTGACCTACCAACTGTTTCGTCTTTGCAAACAGCCATGCTTAAACTGTGGCTCAGATAATGAATATGCGTTCCACCATGACAGCATACTATGCTCTCACACTCAGTAAACCAGCAGCAGTAGATCTTTAGTTGTGCTGAAGTGTCGTGGTGCCAAACGTACGTAGACCAAAATTTAGTTTAACCATGTGGCAGTGCCCATAAGAAAAGGAAAAAGACTCTTTTACATTTCCCCTTACTTTTAGACAGCTTTTAAGATTTTTATTTGATTTGGGGTGTATTTGTGTGGCGCGTCGAAGGGGAATTAGCAGACGACACTGCAGGGAATTTGGACTTGGTGTTTATTATGCTATAGTACTGGTACTTGGACTAGACCAGCATCGGGTATATGGTGATGATTGTTATTATTTTTGTAGCTGACATCAGCTTGGCTGACTGGGGACGAAAAGCAATAGAAATTGCACAGAATGAGATGCCAGGGCTGATGATGATGCGACAAGTTTACGGGCCACAAAAGCCTTTGAAAGGTGCGCGTATCGCTGGATGCCTTCATATGACCGTTCAGACAGCCGTCCTTATCGAAACTCTCCGAGAGCTTGGAGCAGAGGTGCTGTATGCAGAATTATGTCTTTGAAAATGTTGAGGCCATAGTAGACCTAAACCTGTTAGGGTTGACTGGTGCAAATGAACTGAATTCATTTGAACTCTTTTCTGTCTGAAATAGTTTTTTGACATGACATGTTTACAGCAGTGTAAGATTTTATTTCACCTTTGAATAAACTGTGTTATTTCTGTTAATGAAGTTAAAATGGTACAACAAAGAGAGCTTGGCCAAGCAAGACATAGGAAGTTGACATTTCGGGGCATGGCCCCTTCTTCAGGACAGCACAAACAAGTATAAACAGATAGCAAATAACATATAAAAATCACTTAGCTGACAAGGATGCTGGGCATGCAAGGTCGACGGACAGGAGGAAAGTTGAAATGGTTGTTCCTCTTTACTTGTTCCTGTTGGAATTATGTCTACTTGTTCCTGTTTGAGTTGTGTCTGCTGGTTGGTTATGTTGATGTGCTTACATCTCCTGTTTCCTTGTTCCATTTCTTTGCAGGTTCAGTGGTCGAGCTGCAACATTTTTTCTACACAGGATTTTGCGGCTGCAGCCATCGCCAAAACGGGGGTCCCTGTGTATGCCTGGAAGGGTGAGACGGATGAAGAATATATTTGGTGCATTGAACAGGTATAACAGCCACTGATTTCACTGAGCTTGTTGGTAATGCTGTGCTGTAGTAGAGAGACAGAGGCGAGAGATTGCGAGTGTGAGCGAGGTTGGTGGTAGCTTTTTTGGTGTGTCTTTGTGTGGTTACGTTTTGTGTGGGGATAACTTTTTGTAATGTGGCTGCTTCCATTGTTTGTGTAAAGTGCGTTAAGTCCGTCAGAGGAATAGCAGCGTATGAAAATCCTTTTATTATTATATATTATTATAAGTAAATTCAGTAAACACTACATGTTGCCTTCTTGTAACAGTACTGAAAATTTCTGGAAACAAAATTCTTTCATTCAAATCACATTGTTGGCATTACAAAAGCTTAACATGATCTGATAATTGTTAGGCATGCATGAACTGGAAGAAATTGCAACAAGTATTAGGTGGTTTATAATTTCGTGCATGGCTTGGCTATATAGCATGTTTGTGTTGAGAAATAACTTTTTCTAATACAGCTCAAACTCTGGCTGTAAATTGTAATGATGTACAATTAAACTGTTATTTGGCCTGTGTGGTGATCTTCCGTTAATCTTCCCTGTTGGTGAGCCCCTAAACACAATCTTAGATCCATGTCATGACACCGTTGTCTGTCTGTTCCCATGCAGACATTAATCTTCCCAGATGGTCATCCCCCGAACATGATCTTAGATTCCACATCGTGACCCTGTTGTTTTTCTGTTCCCATCCAGACGCTAATCTTCCCAGATGGTCAGCCCCTCAATATGATCTTAGATGATGGTGGAGACCTGACAAACCTGGTTCATGAAAAGTATCCGCAGTATCTGCCTGGCATTAAAGGTATATCAGAGGAGACAACTACAGGCGTTCACAACCTGTATCGCATGCTGGCAAATGGAAAGCTTAAAGCCCCTGCCATCAATGTCAACGACTCCGTAACAAAGGTGAGGTTAAAGGTCGGGGTTGAGAGGTTGTGCAATTGTTTACTGTTTATTTCCTGTGATTTTTCTCCGACCCTGGTGTTGCTTTGGTGACTCCCAAAACTAACAGCAAACATTTAAGGTCTTATAACAGCAATATCTACTCTGCATCTTCCCCCTCCCCACTCAGAATTTGAAATGGATAGTTGGTTTGGTTTTTGTTTCGGTTGGTTTGTTAATTTGGACTGCTCAATCTTGTGTGCAGAGTAAGTTTGACAATTTGTACGGGTGTCGTGAATCACTGGTTGATGGCATCAAGCGTGCTACCGATGTCATGTTGGCGGGCAAAGTAGCAGTGGTCGCTGGCTATGGAGATGTGGGCAAAGGCTGTGCACAGGCCTTGAGGGCGTTCGGTGCCCGTGTGATCATCTCAGAAATTGACCCCATCAATGCTCTGCAGGCTGCCATGGAAGGTGAGGCTACACTTCACTAGTTCAGCTTCATGTACATTTTTGCTTGAGAAAGTTCTGGATGATCTGGTCTTGTGGTTGGTGAGAAGCCATTATTATAGAGTACTGATGTAACCGTGGACTGCATATGTTTCTGCCTGTGGAAGATATGCAGCTTGGAAAAAGTGAAGAATGTTTAAAAATTTGATGATTGAAATGTCTCGTTGCATCATACAAGTGAAAGACCACAACTATGGGTTTATGGCTGGACACATTTTTTTGAGTGTCATTACATGACTCCAGTTTTATTCAAAAGAAGGGTAGGGTTAGAGATCCATCTTCACTGCTTATTCCACCCTAACCCACTCCTGATGCATTGAGGATATCCTGCAAGTGCTGAGTTAGAGCCCTCATCACTGGCCTTGGTAATGTCTGGATCTGGCACCTCATACAGCAGGATGTGAACACAGAAAGGACACGCCGTCCTCATGAAAGATTACACCAGGTTAACAATGTGAGGAAAATGATGGGCTGGGTGGTGTGATGGCAGAAACTACAGTCCCGTTCTATTCCCACGCCCCTGGTTCCATGTAAACCACTAAATTTATGTCCATATAGCAGAATTTTTTCTCTCTGAAAACCCTGTTTCCATGTAAACCACTAAATTTATGTCCATATAGCAGAATTTTTTCTCTCTGAAAACCCTGTTTTGGCAAACTTGAAATAAGAGATTTAATCTGGGATGACCAAATAAACTATTACCGAATAATGGGGGGAAAATAGGCCATTTGGTTCTTGTGCTTGGGAAATTCAAGGAACTTGTTCTAGAATATCCGCCATGACAGGAATAAGTCAGCTATTTAGGTTGTCTTGCATATGGTGCCTGGGCTACGGGAAAATTGGCCCTCTCATTCATGAAGATGTTTGGCCACCTCCATAATGGTCATGTGGGACCATTGAAGGTCTAGTAATGCTTGCGTGAACAACCAACCAACTGGCTGTGTTTTTCGGACAAACGTGAGACCAGTTCAGAATCAAACTGTTCATAAAAATAGGTCCATTATTAATGCCTTTGGTGCTGATATATTATTCTGTCTGAAACGTTCACCTGCCTTGACCTTTCTACTTAGTGGGAGCAATATCGGTATATTGTGCTGATTTCAAGGTCAGCATCATGGAGCACTGAGGCAGCAGAAGACTGGTGCACATCTTTCTGGCTGTAGAAGTCATGTAGTCTAGCCATCTTTTCATGTGCTCACACAGAGTTGTCTGTCTTGGTATCATCCATTCTCAGTTACTTTGATTTCCGTCCTCTTCAGAAAGCTTTGGCTGAGCCTGCAGCAGCGCCAACAAAAGATTTTTATGGTCGCATTTTTTATTCTTAGTTTGAATTGAAATGTTAAAAATGGTCACAGAACTCATAAATTTAGCAGAAATAACAGTTAGTTTGATAGTTACAAATACCAGTATTTCCCATCAGTAGCCGCTTCTCTCCCTCCCCCCCCCCCCCATTTTAATTCAGGGGAATCATCGAGTAGAAAATAAAAGTACTTAATACTGTTTTCTTCTGCTATAGCCCCATAGTTTTCTTTAAAGGCTTTTCTAACAGGATTGTTTCTGTTCTTACCCCATACTATATTTTATTGCAGAAGGATGAAAGCTTGTTCTTGGTAAGATGCGAATGAATTTGAAGAAAACAGATTCTTATAAAAAGTTACAGCTGGTTTCTTTTACGTTTAGTTTTGGAGAAAGTTCTGCTTCTTTTGGCGACATCCTTTCCTCACAGCCTACCTACCTGCATTTTGTACCTTTTTTTGATACATTTTATCCAAGTTCTTTGATAGGTATCAGGTGCAAGTAGACCTAGATGCTGCAATCATTCTTTGATATAAACCGTAAATGCGACTTTATTTTCAGGTTACCAGGTGACCACCATTGAAGAGACTCTGTCCTCAGCAAGAATCTATGTCACAGCAACAGGCTGTAAGAGCATCTTGAGACCCGAGCATTTTGAACAGATGATGGAGGACACAATAGTCTGCAACATCGGTCATTTTGACTGTGAACTAGATGTCAAGTACCTGAATGAAACCTGTGTGAAGAAAGAAACAATCAAACCTCAGGTGGGCCTGCGCACGGTTCAGTCATAACTTTTCTGTCATTGGGATATTTCTTGCAGGAAGATACCATTTTCTTTTATCTTAACCAGAGGTGTTTGGTTTTATGTGTGGGTCGGTGGGGCAGACTGGGTGCGTTGGTTGACCACATAACTGCTTGTTCCAGGTGGATCGCTACACCTTAAAGAATGGACGTCACCTGATTGTGTTAGCTGAAGGTCGCCTTGTGAATCTGGGCTGTGCCCATGGCCATCCAAGCTTCGTCATGAGCAATTCCTTCACGAACCAGGTGCTAGCCCAAATTGAACTTTGGACGAAGACCTACAGCCTGGGGGTCCACATGCTGCCGAAAAAGGTACCTCCTCAAGTTTAGCATAGCCCAGACAGCACCATCTTTAGTACTGCCAACAAACAGTGTTTGTGCCGACTAGGAATGTTCTTGCTACAAGTTTCCTAAACGCAGTCGATGCCATGCTGTAAAAAAGCTCGGACCTTGCTGCCTGGCCTCGCTGACATTTCTTGTCTAAAACTCATTTTTCGTGCAGTTTCAGTTGGGCTCTCTTCCCTTCCCGCTCCTCTGTAATCCATTGCCAAAATATAAACAAGAAATCAAACAGTTTGATATGTAGTTTGCTTGGCATTTTGTTATTTGCCCATTGAACACCCCATCCCTCCTTTCCGACCACTCTCGATGGTGTCTGGAAGATTACGCACCTTGTTGCACCATCTTTATATCAGCTGAAGGACTAACAGCACAAAAGGGTGTGGGGTGTGTGCAAAAGGTACAATCCGACTACCGGTGTGATTGTCATCTAATGTATTCAGTTCGCAGTCGTCTCCACTTGGCCATCTGTTTTCCCTTTTACATTCCCTTGATGTAAAATCCTATATAAAACGACAGACCGAACAAGACTTAAAGCTAGAGCAGATTCCCCATAAAGGTCCGAGTTTTACTGGGTAAGATTCTCAAGCTATGGACTTTGTGATACATCTCGAGAGGAATATTTGTATGCATGCATGTGTGTGTGGGTGCAATTGTTTCATAGAATTTTGTATGGGAACTAGTGCTCGCAGAGTACAGGTATTTCCAATAGAACAAAAATTATGCCTTGGTTTGTGAATAGATGTAGGTAAATCAAGGGTTTTTCCTTTTACATCATTTGATAATTATCCACTAAAACAGTCCATATTTCAGCTGATCATGACGATGTTGATGCTCGTTTTGTCATGGCAGCTGGATGAGGAGGTGGCAGCATTGCACCTGAACCACCTGGGCGTGAAGCTGACCAGACTGGACGAGGACCAGGCCGAGTACCTAGGTGTGCCCCGGGATGGCCCCTTTAAACCTGATCACTATCGATACTAGTCCTTCGCGTACCTCGCCTGTCATTCCTGTGTGGGAAGCAGGTATGTAAGACTGTGCTCTCGATCTGTCGGCCTGTCAGAATCCACAAGATGTGTCATCCTGTGCTGGTCTTCACGAGGGTCTGGCTGCCTGGTGTAATAAGCTGATGCTTCCTGCTGTCGGAATGTAACATGAGCTGTTGAACAAGGAAGTCGGTCGCAGGTCAAGGTTTCGACAATCCACTTCAGCTTTCACGGCAATGTTTTCATTTGACCAGAGGTTTACAGTGCTAATTTTCCTGCACATATTTTGGTATGCTTGTACCGTGAGAAAGTGTTAAGCAGAACTGGCCCAAGTGGTATTTGGGCGTGATGTCCTAATGGATCTGCTGCTGTGGCTACGCTGTTCACATACAATCAGCGTTTGAAAATATATGATCATCTTTTGAAAATGACACCTGTGGTGCTAACAGCACATTAAGCTGCTGTCAGCAGCTTCCCGAAAGTTGAGGCCCTGCAAAGGTTGCCCCAGCAGAAGGAAATGGATGGTTGCACTTGTGGATGGTGCCGCATGACATCCCTAAAGGGCCTCAACAGTCCGAGATTTAGCAGTGATGCTGTTTGTAAAGCCAGTCTCAAGCTACCACCTGGTGCATGCCCGGATCTCTTGCAGAGTATTTTACATGGATTTCTTCCTGTAAGCAGTGTGCAAAACTTACATATCTGCAATAAAGAATTTTGGATTAAAAAAAACCTTGTTCCTGCTTGTTGAGGGTAATGCCATGGATTTCAGTTCTTGTATAAATGGGGACTGGGGGACTTGTGTATGCCAAAGCCTGGATTATGAAATGCCACAAGTTTGCAAGGTTTTGGTTCTTTGCATGGTGTGAATGAGTTTGTGATGGAACGTTAACCGACAACTAACCCTACTATGTGCACATCAGGGTGGTGTTGCTTTGACCAGGTTTACGTGCTGCAACACTGGGACTGCTTCACAACACTGGCTTCAGTCCCACCCAGTCAGATTATCCTGACCTTGGGCCAACCAGTCCTAGCTCATGAGTTAAAGAAACTGGCAGTAATTGTAGACAAACGAACCATAACCATTTTGTGAGACAACTTCATAAATAACTTGATGCAAGATAACTCCAACAAAGGTACTGGCAGTGCTATACATAACCGTATGCAGATGCATGTGCCCAAGGGAGCTTACCGTACCCAAACACGTAGCAAAGAGAGGGCCGAAAGAAAGGAACTTGGCAGATCCTCAAATAAAGATCTGCCATCCCTTTCTTTATAAAGACCCTAGTCTTCACACAGCTAACCCTCGGTGCACAACGTGTGCATACAGAGAATCCCTCTCTTTGCTAAATGTTTGGGTACAATAAGCTCCCTTGGTCACATGCATCTGCATACGGCTATGTTTGAGCCCTGCCAGTACTTTTGTTGGAGTTATCTTGCAATAATTTAAGCGCTGGTCCTCATTTGTTCTTTACTAACTTGATGCAGATAACGAACTGTTGGTACAAAGGTCTCATTGCCTGAAGAATTAAATTTGCGTTAGCATGGTTGGTGCTGCAAGCCAATATTAAATAATCTGCCAAGCAGAAAAGTGTAACTAGCCCCCAGCTGGCCCCGTTACGATCAAGGGAGAAAGGGCCATGCTAGAGCTACATTAAATATTGTGAAACAAGTTTTTCAAAACTTGGTACCAAGCACATCTCATTTGGTACAAAAAGCACACAGCATGCAAAACCACCATCCAATTTTGTTTTTCTTTTTGAAGTGTTAATCATGGTTTAAACATCTTTTGCGAGCGAAGGTGATGATAGCGAGGGCTGCAGTCATTAATACCATCTCCACATAGGTGTGATGAGCACACACCTGCACGATTCTGGCCTGATGCTGTTGTCATAACCACGCCTTAGGTATTTATGACTTGTCTTGCACGATGAGAGTCTGACTGAGCATGTCTCTTGTTGCTGGTATGCCTCTGCCCTGTTCAGGATTTGGGACTGGAAGCCACTGCCTTGCTAGCTGTCAGCTTGGTCGGGTTGTAAGGGTATGTCTTCTGGATGGGCCCCTGGCCAGCCTGCTTGAAACGCAGGGCATTGACACGCTGACGCTCTTCCATTTCCTTGGCTAACTTCGCATTGTTCATGGCTGCACAAAATAATAAATGACCTCAGCTTTGAATGACATTGTCACATGATTCATTTTAAGAAGAAATCAGCAGCAGGAAAAAAAATAATAGAGGCGAGTTAAAAGCAGAAAACCTGACAAGGATAGTGTTCACCATAGGAACTAAACTCAATCAAACTGTGTAGAAGGTGTTTGCTGGGGTTTTTGGTCAGGTGTTTGTTGTGCTTGTTGAGGTGTTCGTCAATGTCGATGTGTTTGGTGGAGGTTTTGTTGAGATGTTTGGGTTTTTGCTGAGGTTTGGTGTTTCCCCTGGTTGTGCAGATTTGCATCAGCATTTCTTTAGAAGATATCATTTTTGATTATTATTCTTGGGTTTTTAATGTGTTAGTTTAGGAGTTTGTGTGGCATGAAGCTAGGTCTATCAGAATGCATCTGAAATGTTTACAGTGGACTACCACTTAGCGATGGGGCTATGCGGGCAGGATAAACTCAATAAGTATGATAAGTGAATGTCCAGTTGGTCACAAAACTCTACAGTAAAACCTCCCTTATAAGACCTTCCCATATACAACCTCTAGGATATGACCCAAAAGTGTTTGATGGAGACCATTTACTATATAAACGATCTCCCATTTACAACTTGCTCCTCACCCCAACCAACGACCTACGAAAGTGGCCGGTTTTGCACAGTATACCAACTTCCCTGGTTCAGCGAAAAAGGTTAGCAGACTTCCTTTTGCAAAGATGTTCACGGCAAAACGCTAAATGTCGACCCCAAATCCCATGACAAGCACAAAAGAACTGTTTTAAATCTAGAAAAGAGATTGAAAGTGCTCTAACAAAGAACCAATAAAGGGAAGTCGGCAAAAAATATTGCAAATAAAATAATACAGTAAAATTTTCCAAAGTCGTATGTTGGAGGTTTTACTGTATTATTTTATTTTGTACTGTTGAAAAACTGCAACAAGAGGCTTGGAGATGGTGACAATGTGCTGTAGTTTGACAAGACTCACACCCACATGCATGCGAAACTTCACTCAGAGCTTGCAGTCCCATTCTCCTACACTGCCCATGCACACTACAGCAGCACTAGGCACTCTTTAGTCTACGTTCCCATCAGTTGAGTTGGCACATGTTCAGTTAGAAGGGAGTTGTTAAAATATCCCCCTCCCAGAAAAACTAAGAATGGAGACAACCCTACCACAGGCTGCCCTAAAACTCACAGACGTCAAGACTGGTATGGCTGATAAGAAAAGCTATCACTGCATTTCTACCAAACTACTCGAATAATAAGCAGGGCAGCAAAGGGTTGGAAGTTGGATATTTCCAGAAATATGAATTGCTGCTGTCTTTAAGTTGGAACTCCACCTAGCATGGTGCAGTTCTGCCCCCCCCCCCCCAAAAAAAAATCCAAAGGCAACACCACTCTTACAGTCCTTGAAGCCTTCCAGAAAGCCTTTCTTCTTTGGCAGAACCGAGACTGGGTGTCTGACCAGCTGCTCAATCTTGAAGAACTCTCTGACTCTTGGAATCTTCAGGAAAAGCACTTGCACGAGGGAGAAAGCGTTGGATGTGAACCAGTAGCACAACATGGCCTGTGGGAAGAACAGACCTTCACGTCAACATCGGACTTCAGAAACACAAGACAGTTTATGAACGTCTGAGTGGGCAGTTGAACGAGGAAATAACTTGTGCTTGTCACATACAGCTGTGAAAATATAAGCAGATCACATGTACATCGGCTTCCTACAACCATAAACAGAAATTCAAGTACGCTGGCAGAATGGATCTTGCAGATTGGAATGCTATTTTGAGCCACAGTAATAAGAACTGGAGACATTCAGAAACATTGGCGAGACAGACACAAGCTTTGTTTTTTTTTAATTCTCCAGTCATTTACTGCACTGTATGTGGCACTTCTTGGATTTCTCTTGGCCATGAAGTCCCCCCCCCTGCCCCCACAAAGGGGAGAAACTCTTCTAGTTACCATATACATCATTTAAGACTCATCTTGCTGGTTTCAGTAAGCAAACAAATGACCCTTTAGCATCTTGCCTGTATGCAGATGGTGTGGGGTCATTGTGACATCAGACCTGCCTACCAATCAATCACCAACAGATTGCTGGAGAGGGCCAGCTCATACTCCCACATGAAAGTTGGCCGTTTACACGCGACACATTAGGTGCTGTGATGAACATCAGT
Organism: Lanistes nyassanus; assembly: GCA_004794575.1. Taxonomy (NCBI): domain Eukaryota; kingdom Metazoa; phylum Mollusca; class Gastropoda; order Architaenioglossa; family Ampullariidae; genus Lanistes; species Lanistes nyassanus. The sequence goes on along the minus strand of SMGT01013148.1, from coordinate 193,427 downwards.
TGACATTTGATTAAAAGCTTACAACTCATGGCAAAGTTATGAAGTTTTTAATAATTACATTCTTCTCTCTGGGACCCTGCTTTTAAGCTTGAATTTATCCAATTTGAAGACAGAGAATTATCCATCCAAGTAAGCGGCAAAGGACTTGTGTATTTTATATAAGCAATACTGTACATTACAAATTTTCACAGGTATGTGTCACAGTATTTTGGTCACTATTATGGCCAAAATTGCCCACTTATGTTTAATATTCCCAAACTAATTTTTTTTCTCTAAAAAACAAAAATTTATTGACTTCTACAGGTAAAAATAACTACTGCATTCACCTCTATTAAACTTTTCGCTCTTTCCCAAAATACCTGCTTTTGCTAACACTACTGCTAAGTACCTGCTCTCAAAATAAAGTTTATTATATTTATGTAAATTGAAAAAAGAATTGATCTAAACTTCACTCCTACCCCTGTAGCCATTATCCCACCCATTTTCTGATTTAGCTTTCTTCAACGCCTTTTCGTGACAGCAACATGGGGAACATGAAGTCAAAAGAGAAAATGGTCTACGGTACTTACATATATGCAAAGTACCTTGATTTTAGTCCACATAGAAATAAAATTTATGCTGCTGTTTGGCTGGTTTGCATCAAAACAGAATCTGAAGTACTAAGGAAGTCGAGTACATATAATCGACTTTGAGATTTACTTCTTACCGCTTATGTAAACACCAGAGGTCTTCATCAAAATTGCTCATCTCAACTCAAGCGGTACTAATTCTGGATAATTAAAAGATAAACCCATCTTGAGGAAAACGAAGCTCATAAAATGGCCAACACTCTGATCACCGAGTCGGTCCACACCATTGTTTTTCGACACATTAGTAAAGCAATATTTCATCATCCAGCATTGTCAGCGCAGAAAACATTCAGGTCACTCACTGAAATAGGGATGAAAATGCGATCTATGATAAATGTGAGTAAGAAATTATGTCTAAGCAGGACTCCTCTCTTAGAAACTTCAGTAATCATCCTAATACCTACACACCAAACAGCCCCTTTAACCCCTCATTCCCTCCGTAGTTTTCAGAAACTTGATGTATGCCCAAATGTGGTAGTTCAAAGTTGTTAGTGACATTTTAGTCACTCAGACCCCCAAAGGCTATTTGGCTCACATGTACCAACATGTATAGACATGACTGTAATGTACACATTTCTTTTAACTAAATTTGACTGTCTTTAGCAATACTTACCATGACCCACAGTGCTAAATTCTCAATTTTGCGAACCCAAACTGCACCTTCCAAACAAACATTTTGCATACAAACCCTGGTAAGGCCCCCTGCAAGGCGAGCCAACGGTGCCTGTACCCCCACAGCGCTTGTAATGGACCGAAAGGTAAAGGCGAAGGGAAGAAGGATGGTGGACGAGACGACAGTGAGTCCCCAGGAGACGGGGCACCAGGTGACCGAAGAGTTGCCAGGGCGATAGCTCTCTGGATGGACAGCGGTTGGAAGCGCAGTGGCCAGACGTGCATGACAAAGAAGAAAGTCTTCAATGTCAGGTTTGCCAAGGGGGCTAAGCGGGGAGGTTTATAAGTGGACAGGGTAGAGCCACCAGAACAAGAAAAGGTCACAGGCCGAGTTCTGAAGGGGTGAGTGCACCTGAGACCAGGTAAGCCACAGATACCCCGACCAGGAGGCTTGCGATGTCGTGCTACGCGACATCAAGCAGGCACAGGGTGCCACAGAAGAAGGTCCACACAGCCCAGGTAGTGGAACCAGCAGAGTGACAAAGTCAGCGGAAGTCATGGTGCATGGTGGCAAGGACTGAATAACGGAACTGGCAGAGCGACGACTTTAGCAGAAGTCATGGCGCATGGTGGCAAGGGACCGACATCAGCAGAAGTGATCGTAGTCGACGGTGAACGACGACGATGAACCAAGTGGTAGTAGGCAGTAACACCGGAAGTAGCTGCACGGTCTCTGGAGTGAACGTCCAAATGCGCCCATGGGTGCGACTCACGCGCTGAGTCTTGTGGCATTCCTAGGTGAAAGGAAATAGCAAGGCAAAAAAAAAAAACCCCAACATCTAGCATCAATGTAACAGAACAAATGCTAAAGCACTTTAAGTCACGGCACAAGCAAGCGTGAATACTGGTACAACGGCGCAACAGACAACACAATGTGACACTAACACGCACACACAGGCGATAGGCGAGGACGAAAACGCACCACACTGCACAACTAACAACAGTGAGCAGTACAGACAGAAACAAGAGACCAAACGAAAAAGCTCACGTTCCTTGAACACTGGCGCAGTGCAGTGTAGTGTAGGCGGGTGGGAAGGGACGCCAAGGCAAAGCCAAGCTGAGAAGTGCAGAGCACAGAGCAACACGTCTGACCGGGTCAACAGGGCTTTAAAAAGTCAGCTTGAATTGGCCAGTGAGTAGATTGCATGGGGTGATGCACAGAGGGGCCTTACCAGGCTTTGTATACCAAATTTTTGTTTGGAAGGTGCAGTTTGGGTTCGCTAACATGAGAATTTAGCACTCTGGGTCATGGTACAGTACTGCGACAAGAAATTAGCTTTTGCAACCTGAAATAATAAGCAGAGGCAATTCAGAACATCAGAAAATACTGAGTAAGCTCAATCTGTCTCCCTCATTCAAATGGCCCTGTGAACACTTTCAAATCCATGTCAGCCTGTTTCATTACACAGAGTGGGACAATAGAGAGCTGACACTGGAAGTTCACTCTGACTTTCCTGCTACAGAATCTGGTCATGCAGTCTCACAGGGCAGTCACTGACCTTGCAGCTAACAAACACCACTGAATCAGGTAAACATGTCAAAACATTCATATTCACAAGAAAATTATGCATATCACATGCACAAATAAAATTGATTACATGTCTGTATGCCTGTGTGTGCATACAAATAAGTGCATACACAATCTAACAGAAGGAAAGACAGAAAAAGAGACAGACAGAGAGAGTGAGGGTACACTCACAGCTGGGAAATTTGAGATGAACGGCAGCATAATAAATGGCATGCCTCTCATGAACCACTTCATGGTGTGACTCATTGTCCCTGCCTTCATACCATCCACACCCAGCTGTAACACACACACACACACAATGGGTCTACCAGCCCACACCCAGCTGAAGTGACAATCCACACCCAAGTAAAATATTAACAAATATGCCCCAACTTTACCATTCAATATCCACCTGAAATGTGCCCCAACTTTACCATTTAATATGCACCTGAAATATGCCCCAACGGTACCATTCAATATCCACCTGAAATGTGCCCCAACTTTACCATTCAATATCCACCTGAAATATTAACACACACCAACTTTACCATTCAATATCCACCTAAAATATTAACATGACCCAACTTTACCGTTCAATACCCACCTGAAATATTAACTGCCCCAACTTTACCATTCAACACCCACCTAAAATATTAACATGCCCCAACTTTACCGTTCAATACCCACCTTAAATATTAACATGCCCCAACTTTACCCCTCAATACCCACCTGAAATATTAACATGCCCCAACTTTACCAGTCAATATCCACCTGATATATGCCCCAACTTTACCATTTAACACCCACCTAAAATATTAACATGCCACAACTTTACCGTTCAATACCCACCTGAAATATTAACATGCCCCAACTTTACCATTCAATATCCACCTGATATATGCCCCAACTTTACCATTCAACACCCACCTAAAATATTAACATGCCCCAACTTTACCGTTCAATATCCACCTGAAATATTAACATGCCCCAACTTTACCGTTCAATATCCACCTGAAATATTAACATGGCCCAACTTTACCGTTCAATAACCACCGGAAATAACATACTCTGCCTTTAGCATTTCTTTCTTCTCTCAATATATGAGCAGATTTAAAACCCTGCTTTTCATCTTTCTCAGTCGAGATTCAAGCAGACATCATGTGACTCCTCATTGTTTTTCAGGACCAGAATAGATATTGACAGAGCTCCAGACCGTTCTTTTCTCCAAGTGTTTACCTAGCCTTTCATTTCAGTGTCTTTAAAACTCCTTTTAGTTTCACTATACAAAATAAAAACACACCAGATTTTGAGCAGAAAAAGCAATATCCTTGAAAGAATGGCACATGTCCAGGTATGCTTGCCTCGATTGTCAGGAGAAAGGTGGCCATGGTCAGAACTGGCATAGCGTAGAAAGGATCTGGCAGAGTCAGGTCTGCGAACCAAAACAGGCCTCCAGTCTTCATGCTCTCCACAGGCAGGTTGGCCATTTGGCGCAATCCCACAAACACCGACACAAACACTGGCAGCTAACAAACACACATACACAAAATCCTAAATCAACATAAAGATGGGAACAGATGGTGATGGTAAACACTGCAATATCTGACTAATGGAAGCAGTGCTGTACAAGTTTTCTAGATGATTGTGAGCAAGTTACAATCTTTTTCCCCCGTAATACTGATAATACTGATACATTAATAGGCACTCTTCTTCTTGCTCACTAATCCAATTACTGCAGGTGCAGGGAAAAGGTGAGGTGGGGGGGGGGGGGCTACACCCAAAGAAGAATGACATTTCAGCTTGTGTAAACCATAGACAATGTCACATGGCTGGATTACGACAGGACAGCAAAGCATCAGAAAGGATTCCGCACTGTTTTACAACATTTAGATTTCTTATCATTCTTTTCTTTCATATATCAAAGGGCTTCATGGATCAAAAACAAAACTCCAGTCTCTTTATAAACACAATCTCTTCAGTCAAATACACATTTCCTGGGAACCACATCAACATTTCACTGGCATTTAGAGATCTCTGGACAATAGCACACAGGTGATCCAATCAGCTTTAGCTCACCTGAGCTAGAGGGACCACAAAATTCCGCAATGGTCTGATTTCGTTCCGTTTCATGAAGTCCATCAATTCACGACCAGCAGCAGAGGCTGAAAAAAAAAACCATCTGATACTATTCATACCTTGCTGTAGTGTTCACCATGTCCCGCTACCCATAATATTCATACCTTGCTGTAGTGTTCACCATGTCTTGCTACCCATGCTCTTTTGCCGTCTTAGTCATCAACCACAGTTGCCCGTGTTCTTTCGCTGCATTGTCTCCTGCTGCTTGCACCCTTTCACTGTATGTGCTTTGTTGTGTGAATGTTAATGTGCCCTCATTTTTAGACAACACAAGGCCACAAAATCTCAGCTCTCTGACAGCTAAGTCATCACATGTGCTACAGTTAGTCCGCAGTACATGCAGTGCACATTTTTTGTCAGAAAAGTTATAAAGTGGGCATACAACACCTACTGGGGTGGAAATGAGAGGTACCTCTACCAACAACACTTAGTGCAAAAACAAAACAAAACAAATCAAATGTATCTTTGTCTACTGCACATGGGATTTTGAAAGACTCTGCACTAAGCAGACTGTAAAAACAGCATCAAATTTTCAAAGTTTCAACGATCAGACTAAAATCATTTAATCTTAAAGAAATCAAGTTATGCGTTTTACCTGATGCAAAACAAGGACACAAAATGATGTTGACACACAGCACAACCAAAATCACAGATAACAAAGCCAGCCTCTAGATTAAAACAAACAAACAAACAAACAAACGGTAGGACTTACCTTCCATCACGTTACCACCCTGGCGAGCCTGAGTGAACTTCTCTTGCAGTCGGGTCATGGTGGGCATGTGGTTGTGCATGTGTGCAGCGTTGCGCTGAGATTTTATCACCAGCGGGAACATGAGCAGCCGCACACAGACTGTACCTGCAGACACCTTCCACAACTCAACATCGGCTTCTTCACCTCCCTTCTCTCGCATCCAGAGCATCACAACAAGGAAATCCAGCAAATCAAGTCCAATGGATTACAGGGAGTGAAAAGGTCTTGAGTAAGTACACATGCACCCATGCACACACACACACACAGGAGCATATAGGTTCAAATGTTTTACTCTTTTTTGTTAGGAACGAATGGAGTGAATTTAGTTCCAGAACATGTTAGGAACGAATGGAGTGAATTTAGTTCCATAACATGTAAGCTTGTGGGTCACAGTGCCACTTGTCCATCTTGCCACAAGAATACAGGAAAGCATCACAGGAAGCAGGCTTATCCCAGTCACACAGTATGTTTGCCAAGCCAGTATGTTTGCCACGCCAACACACTCCAGGTCATAACAAAGGCAAGGTTACTATTTTATATTATGCTAATATTTTAACGCCAAATTTTTGCAAGCTCTGCTGAAGACCCACCTGCAACAATTGCTGCCCACCATGGCAGGTCTGCTGATACATGCAGTGCCTCCAGCGCCATCTGTACCACCCCGCTGGGCGTCCAGTGGGCTAAACCCAAGCTGTTCAGAGTGGGCTCCCCTAGAGCATTAAGAGTCTCCTGCACCTGTGCTGCTTCAGGTAATGGTGGAGGTGGTGGTATGTAGTCTGTTGCTGCTGGCTGCAAAAAATCCACAAACGGAAAGAATACTCCAGACTTCTGACACCTGTGACATGGATAAAACATGGTTTAAAACTGACACCTAAATTTCTGATGCTAAAAAGGTCATAACATAATGCAATTTTAAAGAGGAACCGAAGCTAAAATCTTTATCCAGAAAAATCACAACTGGAAGTGCAAGATTTCTAAACCAAATGACTATTATTCTTAGTGCAAGGTCTGCCTTCTATTTATTTGAAATTCATGTGTACTGCACAGTTAGCAGTATAAATGGATCGACAGATATTGTCTGGGAAAGTTGGTGATAATATTAATAGCCATTATACTCACATAACCTTTCCATAGCTTTCATTTTTTTTCACAACTTTATTTCTACTCTCTTAACCTTGAAGATCAACGATTGTTCCTCACCTGACGTACAACACCTTTTATGACTGAGAGTTGATTTAATGTTCAAAGTGACAGAAAGCTGCCACCATATATAGCGGAAGTGAAGAATGCTAGAAGCACAGGCTTGTTTCTATGGCAACCTCTCACATTGCCAATGTACTGCATAACACTGATCACTTTGTAGCACACGTACCTTGTTTCCTAATGCGTCTATCACTGAAGGCACAGTATCACTACCTACTGCCAGTAATACCTTGTCTACTGCTGCCTCTATCACTGCAGACACTGCCCCTGATGTGGTGCTGTTCCACCGTACTGGTGAAACCACTGTCAGCATGCGCCGCTTGTGTACACGATGACATGTTTTCAAGCTTGAAAATAGCCTATAATTTGGCAGATGTGTCTACAGGCAGCCCACGGGCACGCACACAAGCACGCACACAAAAACCCACGCACATGCACGTGTGCAAACGCATTTGCACACAAAACTTCAGATTAATTCATACACAATCACAATATTCAGATTAATTCATATAAATCAATCACAATGTGTGCACGAATAGCTGTTTCAAAATGTTTAATCAACATGACTATTAAAACTACATTAATAAACTGAAAATTTCAAAAGGCAAACAAGGAAATGCCAAATGGACATTCCCTGATTTGGCGATTTGCTGACACTCAGTTCACCCACTGCCCGGAGTCGGTTCGCCCAAATTAATTAGTATATACACGTACTTTGTTTGCCCATCTACCCGAGTCGATTCGACCAGCATTAGGGTTTGGGATCAGGTAAGGGTTTAGGGGTTTGTGTCGGTGGGCAATCCCACTGGAGTTGTCAATGAAATGGCGGGGCGAACTGGCGGGTGGGCGAATCGACTTGTTTTCATTGCAGACGATAACCTCTCTGTCCTTCAATCGTAAACAAGATGTCTTCATGAAATAATAAATTCTCATTGTCAACTTATAAATGATTGAAATCTCCTCTTTTTTAAATGTATATAGTTACCTGATTTTTGTACAATACGTGTGAGGAACAGAAAATGTCTCTTCCTAATCCGTGTCTCTTCACATGCCTAAAGCAGGCGGCCATTTTGAGTAAAGACAGCCAAAGTGCACAATATTTTATACCTTACAAGAAAGTTTCAGATTATTTTGTATGTATATGTAGCTATTCATAATATTAAAGTATTTATTGCTTTTGAGTGATACCTCTTCTTTTCATTTATTCCTGTACACTTTTGGGTTAGCTTTCTAGTTTGTATGAGATTACAATTCTGCAGAGGCAACCATCTTTCGATATCTAGTTACTTCAAATAAATTCTAGTATTTTCTCAGGCATTTAATTATACTGTTAAATTTCTTAGTGCAAAGGCTTTGGTTCTTAGATCAGTTTTTTACGAACCTAAAAAGAGGACTTTTTTCGTTCTGTAATAGAAAGAAAGAGACAATTCGAAAATGGCTGCCATTGTGAGAGTGAAACGAAGAATAGACGAAGATCCCGCTGAGGCTTTGATAATTTCATGCAAAAAACGCAGACAGGATATCGGAGTAATAGAAACCAGCAAATCCGGGGAAACGATACGTTTGAGTTACGCAGGGACTTTGGCTTCAAAGGTTTGTTACTTAAGTAGAAAATTCATTTTAAATTTAAATAAAAGGATAAATCATTAAATGTTGAGGAGTGCCATGAACGTCTAGTTTTTCGTTGGACCCTTATAGTAATTGGTTTTAATACGCAATAAACCAAAGAAGGGAAGCGCGTGTGCCAGAAAAAACATGTTACGTCCTGTTATTATGTTACGAAAACTTGATTATTCTCGCTACAGACCATGGCCGTTTACTGTCAGTGTCAATCAAGGGACATTACCCCACCCCACCCCAGCTAATGGAATATGCGCATTTCAACATAATGTTGAATTTTGTATTTTATTTTAAAATTTGGTCTTTTATGCTTTTGTGCTTAGGTGAGTCATGTAACTCCCACAGAATTCCGTTTATTTTTTATAACTTCATAATTTATTTTGTTACCTTTGGTGCACAAGGCAGATGAAGATGTTAATTCCTGTTCAAAGTTTGCACTTTACTGTTTACGTCGATTATGTTGTTCACTCACAGTCACTGTTGAAGATTTTGTCTTGCGCCAAGTCAGTAACTTAAACTATCAGTAGAGGTAGTCTACACGTTATATGGTAGTTGCTAACGAGGATTTTGTTTATTTGGTAATAACTGGTGAGTCAGTATGATACCACTATCACTATCAGGAAAGCAGCTAGTCCTGTAAACAGG